>JAHUZM010000653.1:0-23821 GCA_019925275.1 Mytilus edulis
ATGTTTGTGGATATTCGTATTACGGTTTGAAATATCTGCGAATATATCTGCGTTAATATGTTGGTTTTTACTTCTACGTCTATGAAACTGAAATATTATAGTTATATAAAGCTGTAAGCGATGAAGCGAGATCACCGAACTGTTTTTATGCAATACATTCACGCCTGGTTGTCAATTAATGAACTTATAATTAAGAATGTATTTGCTTTGCTAGTGAAAACTCATTCTCCTACAAAATCATTTCCAGGCAAGTCATATGTCAGTGCCAAAATGATAGAATAGCTAAAATCAACTTTGTCGATAAATCTAATATTTGCAATTCATTACTTTGCGAAAAGACAATCAAAGATAATATGTTAGTTGTGTAACTGATTAAGAGGCAAGTGCTATGAGAGACAAACATTCCCTTAAGGTGGTACCCAACACTTTAACTAAAATTAATTTGGCTCGTTTAATTTTTTTTTAATTTTTGACAAAGTATTTACTTTGACCCTTTTACAAAAATATAAAAATTTCAAAAAATTTGAACCAACCGTTTTATCAGAAAAATTACACTGGTTATATAGCAGTTTGACAAAAACTTATTTTGATCATTGAGAAGCTTGATATTCCCTTAACAACACAACATTATTAAAACGTTCAGCTAATTTTACAGAGTTATCTCCCTGTAGTGTTAGGTACCACCTTAATGTGATTTTTATTTGAATCCATCTCAGTTTTATGAATGATAAACAGGTAAATTCTACGTACTCCCATCCTAGATTTCTTCTTTTTATTGATTATATGCATTTTAAATTACAAAGTTTCATGATTTATTCCAGGTTTTATTATCTTTTATATATTAATTCTGTCCTTGAGTTTATAGTTACGAGTACATAACTACAATGTATCTCATCATGTAATAAAATATAGATTCGTTTTGTTGATTTTTATTTGAAATATTATAGAGAAATCGGGATTATCTCTAAATGTCATAGAGAAAAATTACTGTATTTACGTAACTATGTATATTGAGAATATTACTGCGTGTGTTTAGGTAAACGGACAGAAAGTCACAGGACAAAAAGTCACAGGACATAAAGTCACAAATTAGATAGGACAAAAAGTCGCAGGACAAAAAGTCACAAATAATTTGTTGACAAATGTTTGAATATATAAGAGAATATGTTGAAATGTCCACTTTTTAATACATAATATGTATTATATTCATATTAAAGTTTTAATTAGGAAATTTATCATTTTACTTGAAAAATGAAGATTTATCTAATTCTAATCATGCAAAGGATATATTTCTTGGCACCATGAAGCCATTTAAGTGCTAATCTACTTTGACATTTTGTTTTCTTAACAATTATTTGATCATCTTTGATATTTTTTGATAAATTTTGCTTACAAAGTTTGTTAATATACAATACTTCAAGAATAATACAAAAATGTTTTTGTAAAAATAAGCATTTTTTATTCAAAGAAAATAATCAGAAAAAAAGAATTGTGACTTTTTGTCCTGTGACTTTCTGTCCTACATTCTGTGTTTAGACCCATTCCTGTCGGTGTCTTCCCGATTGTCCCACTTTTTGAAATTACAGGTAAAAAGGTAATGAAATTTTGTGGGACAATCGGGAATATGTTTGTGGGACAATTGTGAAGTTTAAATGTGGGACAATTGGGAACTGTTTTTATAATGATTAATTTGTTTTTATAGCGTGTTGCAGTTAATCAAAGGTTACTAATCGATGTAACTTATAAAATATGAACAAAATAAGAACAAATAATAATATTTACATATTTTATTTTGCTTGTAGTAGGTATAATTGAAGTATCATATAATATAATATGAAGTCTTTTAAAAAAATTTTTTTTTTTAGTCTAAGATGCATATTTTTTTGTGTCTTTGTTGTGGTGAAGTCCCAAGCCAGGAGCCTGTAAGTCAGTGGTTGTCGTTTGTTGCCGTGTAACATATTTGTTTTTCGTTCATTATTTTGTACATAAATTATGTCATTAGTTTTCTCGTTTTACATTAGTCATTTTGGAGCCTTTTGTAGCTATGTGATATGGAATTTGCTCATTGTTGAAGGCCGTATGGTGACCTATAGTTGTTAATTTCTGTCATTTGGTCTCTTTGGGAGAGTTGTTTCATTGACAATCATACCACATCGTCTTTTTTCTTATGGAAGTCTGGCTCTTCTTCATAATTGGTGAATAGTCCTGTTGACTGCAAAAACAATAGGAAAATTGGAAAAACAACCTTTAATAGTGATTCTTGGAAAGGCTGATCTGGAAAAATTCTAGACAGCAGCAAATTTAGAGAAAATAGATGGGGGTACAAGAAATGATTTTACCAGAAGCATGTGCATCCCATAAAAAAAAATTCTTTCAAATTTCTCAAATATGTATTTTTTCAATCAATTATAACAAAGAAGTTGAAATAATAAGATTTGTGTTCTAAAAAAAGAGAAAATTCTAAAATGTACAAATCGACAGAATGATCAATTTGACACAAAAAAGGCAATAAAATTTTATAAAACTTTCTTATATTAACACCTACTTCTAGTTTTTTTTAAAGTTAGATCTATTCAGATTGGTCTACTCTATCTTTATTGAAAGTATGAAAAAAATAAAGTCTAATTGTGAAACTGTGATTTTTTTCATGATAATAGCCCAAAAATGGATAACATTTGATGAAAACTGAGAAAATCATCAGAATTGGGTACTTTCAAATGGCTGTAGCAAAAGTAAGTGCACCACCATATGATTTTTGACACCAATTAGTTTTCTAGAGTCATATATAAACCCAAAAATCAGGTTCAGAAAAAAAGTTTAATTCTAGACCTTATAAGATCTATTTCATAAATCAGAAATATTATATTTTTTAATCAAAAGTGTATCAATCTAATGATTTAAAAAACATATTTTTTATACTTTTATAAAATTAATATTAAATGTGCAATAATTAATTCTTGTTTATTTAGCAAAACAAACAACAGTTACCTTGTTTATCTAAGAACATTTTACTAAATAAGATAATGTGGGACAATCAGAACTTTTCATGTGGGACAATCAGAACTCTAAAATTTTAAAAAGTGGGACAATCGGGAATAAACCTTCCTGTCCATCAAATGGAGAAAAGAAACAGGATAACAACTCGACATGTCTTGCTTTTTTCCCGTTTCTAAAGCTTGTACAAATAAATCATAAAGAAAAATAACTCTGTACGTATTGAGAATATTAATGCGTGTGTTTAGTCCCATTCCTGTCTATCAAATGGAGAAAAGGGGGCTACCAAGAAATGCAATTCATCACGACTCGCTACGAAACAGGATAAAACTCGACATTCCTTGTTTGTTTTCCCGTTTCTAAAGTTAGTACAAATTAATAGAATCATTTTCATAACTGCATGGAAAACTGCAATACTGTTGATAATAATACTGAATCATTTACTTTTAATTTGTTTTTCATCGGCTACTGATACGATGATTTTAGTTAATACACTCACTCAATCTGTCAGAGGCCTTGAGACCTTCAAGTGGGGATTTTAATAGAATATCAAAGTAACGAATATACAGGTGCACGAGAAGATAAAAATAGATTCTATTGTGTGTGATGTACCAAATACAAAGAATAAGTCCACTTGGAATGTGGGCGTTAAACAAGACCCTGTTTAGTGAGTGTCAAAATCTCTGCACGCTAATTAACCCTCGCTAAAACATTTTGAAGTTTTTGAAGATGGCTTGTTAAAAGGCCAAATGTCTGGTCCCATCCAAGATTCATTGTTAATCAAGTCCAAACGGTCCAAATCCATCTCTGCCGCCGACCCACTTTGTCATACCTATACTTTTTCGTGTGTTGTTTAATTTTTTCTTCTGAATTATGCAATCTTTTAATCAAATTATGGAATGAACACATTGTTTATGATGAATAGTTACTGTCTCTAAAATGAAGAATAAAGCACTTCCGTACCAGTCCACTTGAGTTGATCTGGTTATCTTAGGACGGGTCTGAAAAATGATAAGTTATATACGTCAAATGATTTGTGAAAAATTAAAAAAGTTTATAAAGTTTTAACAAGGAGTTGCTCCCGAAGATCAAAAATATGTGACGAAAAAAATACATGTTTAGTGACTATTTTAAAAATTCATAGTATCGTCAAACAAGAAGTGACTTCAAGGCAGATCAGAAATACAACTTGAAGTTTTAAACCAAAAATCAAACCATCCTTTAATACAGAATCTGAGTATAAATATTGAAAAACGAACAGACGGACGGACAATGATAATGCAATATACCATCCAATCAGCAAGAAGGATATAACTCAATATACGCGGGGATATGGGTACTAGTATATTTCAACAGGGACTCACACATACACAGTAGTCTATTAGTATAGACTGTCCCTTATGTCAATGAACAAGCACCCGAAAGCCACAAGCGCATGTCATCGCGTCTAAGAGGGAAACCCAAAGTTTTCAACAGGGACACAGTCTGTGTCTTAACAATATGTCAAGCTCTAAATAAACCAACGCTAAGATGATGTGAATTTAATCAGTTTAGTAGACTATAAAAGATCTGCAATCAACACTAACATTTTAAAATGACTAGAAACATTCAGCTTTATTGATATTACTCACATATACACAGTAGAAGTGACAAGCACGAATATCTATATTGAATATAAATATTTTACAGCGACAAGTTTAAGAATTTAAAACCTGTATCTCAAACACAATATGATCAGTTTACCATTACAACATTATATTTCTCCATTCAATATTTTTTATAAAATATTTTATTTCTGAATGACATGTCTTTTATGAATGATGTCGATTAATTCCATAAGAGTACATGTTTTAACTTACTGGTAAAACTACACTGACATTATCAGTGATGTTTTACTACATTATGGCGACGTCATGCATTCTTGGGCACAGAACATCATGAAATAAGAGACGCAGTATGAAATCATGTAATGTCTTCAAATAAATAAAATAATTTTGAATGTCTTCTTTTCATGATTTAGTCATTAATTTCACAAAACACTCTCCCCTCAACAAATAAATGATTAATGTTTAAATTTGTTGATGCCCAGTAGCATGTATTTCATGTATATTCTTTGCTAGAAGAGATTCCCGATTAATCTAAGGTAAGCTCAGTAAAATGGATGGATCGAGTTGAAGGGAGTCGATATATTATGTATGTGCCTGTCCCAAGTCAGGAGCCTGTAATTCAATGGTTGTCGTTTGTTTATTTGTTACATATTTGTTTTTCTTTCATATTTTTAATAAATAAGGCCGTTAGTTTTCTCGTTTGATTTGTTTCACATTGTCATTTCCACGCGGGGGGGGGGGGGGGGGGGGGGGTAACTTCCTATTATTGGGTATACGGGGATGTGCCAAAAATATGGGTCATAATTTTGCGAGATTTTATATAAAAATGACCCTCCTTTTTAATGACATCCTATATTAAAATGCATTTACGTTTGATAACTGTATATTGATTTGGGGTATGATCTCTATATCATATATAAATATGCTATTGATATGTGCACCAAACGATGTCAATTCATATATAAAAACTTAAGGGTAGCTGGTATATTTATGAATTATGAGTGATGATGAGTTAGTGCTTATATAAGCATAGGTCATATTTTAAATATTGTATATAAGTATAGGTCATTCTTTCTTAAATATTTATATAACTATAGGTACTGAATTTCAGTCGGAATGTTATATTTGAATGGGTACGTTTTTTGAGGCAAAAATGGCACACCCCTACCAAAAAAATATCGAAGTTACCCCCCCCCCCCCCCCCCCCCCCGTGTTGTCATTTCGGGGCCTTTTATAGCTGACTATGCGGTATGGGCTTTGCTCATAGTTGAAGGCCGTACGGTGACCTATAGTTGTTAATTTCTGTGTCATATTTTTGTCACTTGTGGACAGTTGTCTCATTGGCAATCAATACCACATCTTCTTTTTTATATTCTCACTGGAAAATAAGGGTCACTTGTGTTGGATAGGGGCATACATATTCCATTTTAACAAAATCTATTTCCTATCGTATTGGAGACAATTATTATAAGTTTTCGCAGTCGATCCTTACATGAGGTTTCGCGTATACGATAAGAATCTCGTGTAAACCACAAGCATCGTTAAGTGAATTTCTATATCAAATGTCTATAAAAGGAATATGCGTAAGCAGAAATCTCAAATGACGATGCCAAGTGGAAACATTTATTATGCATAACCACGCAAGATTCATTCAGAAATGTGACAATATATATCCTTGTCAACATAAAATAGTCCCATTGTCCATTAATGCTACATCGTTTTCCATTCATTAATTTTTCATATACAAGATATATGAAATGAATGATATTAGCTCCGTGTCTGGATATTCACACACTGACTACGTCATTGATGAAACCATATCGTAGTAAACAAATATCAAAAAGGTTCATTACGTAGTAAAGTGGGCATTGTGGGGGTTATTTGGTAGCCTTGAACTTTACGAGTCTGTCATACGAGTGTAAAGCTAGCAATTTATTAGCTTCGTATATTCTTACTGTGAAATGTTTCAAGTTAGTTTATGTATAAGCGAGGCTAGAAAGATACCAAAGGGATATTGAAAGTTCAAACTCCTAAATCGAAAACATACTGTCAATAACATGGTAAAAAAACCGAAACATCGAAATGACAAACTATGTTACACAAAACAAAACATGTCATAGAAAATTAAAACTATATTGAGCAACACGAACCAACCAAATACAATACATGAATGTCAGATCATTCGGAAGGGTAAGCAGATCCTGTTCCACATGTGGCCCCATTCGTTTTATTTTGCAAGTACAAACCCAATCATAGAAAGTATGATTGAATAGCACTAATATTTTATATAGCATAAGGCGTTCCTTAATTTCTCTTGCTTGTAGTATTGAGTTGGAAAAGAGAATTAAATTAAAAAAAAGCTGTTTCGTTTCTTCGGTCAAATCTATTAGAAATATATGTATTGTGAATCGAGCACGCCAAGTAATAATTACAAGGACATGCATTGCTGTTTAAACCATAGACGCCTTTCTTTATAATGGAATTGATTCGAGGTTCTAAATCCCAAACACGTCATAAACAAATGATTACAACTATTACACAATTGTTCGGTTTCCATAAATTGCAAAAGAATGCAGTCATTAATGAAAGAAAACCCCGACATTGCAGTGAAAACTCCAGGAAAACAACCATTTACTGTGTAAATTAGTTATGTCTAAAGGATTTAGATTTAACCGATAAGATTGAAAATTTCAGAGAAAAATAGCCTAAGATTGTAAATACGATACTTGATACAATAATACCCATATACTGCCTGTTACGATGTTTTTTTATTGACTTTCTGGAATGAATTGACAATTTTCGTGTTTACTGGTAAAGCGATTAATGAGGCAGTAAATTAAGGGTGGTTCTTGACAATGCCTTGTACAAGATAAATGTTTAAGGTTATATTAGTCAAATCGTTATTAAATGAAATTTGTAGTTTAAAGTCGATTGGTATTTCAAAAACAATTCGGAAAAGGAAAAACGAAAAATGGGTAGAACACATCAAAGCAACGGGGCTTTAATTCTCAATACGTCTTAAAAACAGACAAGAGAATAAGAACAAATACAAACAAAAATTGTTATTGTCCAAAAGCCATAACACAAAAAATTTAAGACTGGGTAACACTTATCCCTTCAAAAATCCGGGATGATTTCGTGTGTTCCGGGAGGGAGCACAGTCAGTTCTTATCCACTAGTAACATCTATCGTGGTGCACATGAAAAATCGATACCTAAATAATGGTTGTGCAAAATGGCAAAATGAGGATGTCTCGACAGCCATAAGGTAATTTTATAAATGAAATGATGTTTCAGCAATCAAATATAAAACCGATCTCTCATCGCTCCCGTTTTCTGATATGTCGCGTGAGAAAACTGGAGCGATGAGAGATCGGTTTTTAATAAGATTGATGTTTAAGGTATGGGTTAAAATTGTAACTTGGTTTTATACTTAAATAACACAATTTTCAGGTACTAATAAAAATAAGTCTTATTGAATTTTCAATGTTATTCAGCTTCATGTTTTATAAGTCATTCCACTTTTTTATTTGCATGCCACTGGTGAGTGTTAAATAGACGAAAATAGCGTCTGGTTTAACCTAGTATTATAGGTCTGGCATCTTTGAATATTCAAATATTCTTATTCTACAAGGTTTTCGAAAACTAATATTTCAGTAAAATATATATAGCCTTATCTTGACTTTCAACGGTCCAGTATGTATACATAATTGGGTCCTGGACTTCGTAAAATCAAAACAAAGAGACAATTCGAGTTTGAGTCTAATTAGTTCTTGTCTATTGTGGAGAGTTGTCTCATCTTCTTTTTGTATACATATTATTTTATTTGGGTGGCAAGCAAGCGAAGACTGACATAAAGTTTACATAATACATGTCGTACCTGCTGAATCATGTGAAGATGAAGCAAGAAAATGTTTTATTAACAGAATAGGCAAGATTAAGTGTTATCAAAATCGAAGAAGAAAAAATAAGAAAGAAAATACTTGTATTTTACCCCTAATGTTTCATTTGTCACGTGGTTTGCCTTTGTTGACATGGGGATCAAAGTACATATATTTTTATATCAAATACCCCAAAATGATTTTGGCAACCTTTGGTTGAATTTGGCGTCTTAGTTTCAAAGAAAAGGTTAGTTATGGATGATGGATGACAGGCGGTGGACAATCACACCAAGTGAAAGTGGTTGTCGTCACAGTTGTTGATGTGGTTCATAAAAGAGGGACGAAAGATACCAGAGGGAGAGTCAAACTCATAGATAGAAAATAAACTGACAACGCCATGGATAAAAACTAGAGGCTCTAAAGAGCCTGTGTCGCTCACCTTGGTATATATGAATATTAAACAAAAGAAGCAGATAGATTCATGACAAAATTGTGTTTTGGTGATGTGTTTGTACATCTTACTTTACTGAACATTCTTGCTGCTTACAATTATCTCTGTCTATAATGAACTTGGCCCAGTAGTTTCAGTGGAAAATGTTAGTAAAAATTTACAAATTTTATGAAAATTGTTAAAAATTGACTATAAAGGATAATAACTCCTTAGGGGGTCAATTGACCATTCCAGTCATGTTGACTTATTTGTAAATCTTACTTTTCTGAACATTATTGCTGTTTACAGGTTATCTATAATAATATTCATGATAATAACCAAAAACAGCAAAATTTCCTTAAAATTACCAATTCAGGGGCAGCAACCTAACAACGGGTTGTCCGATTCATCCGAAAATTTCAGGGCAGATAGATCTTGACCTGATAAACAATTTTACCCCTGTCAGATTTGCTCTAAATGCTTTGGTTTTTGAGTTATAAGCTAAAAACTGCATTTTACCCCTATGTTCTATTTTTAGCCATGTTTTTTGATGAAATGGAATTAAAACATAAACTTTATTCTAGATACCCTAGGAATCAATCAGATGAAGTTTGATTTGAATTGGTTCAGTAGTTTCAGAGAAGATCTTTGAAATAGTTTACGACGGACAGACGACGACGACGGACGGACGGTGAGCTAATAAAAAGACAAACAGACAAATAATAGTACAGAAGACACAACATAGAAAACTAAAGACTAAGCAACACGAACCCGCCAAAAACTTGAGGTGATCCGGAAGGGTAAGCAGATCCTGCTCCACATGTGGCACCCGTCGTGTTGCTTAGGTAGCACTCCACAGTTAGGTGTGTAGTTTTCGCATTTTGGCCCCTGTGGATTTTTCAAATATGAGAGCTAGTGTGCAATAAAATTATTTTTGGATAGCTGAGTATTAAAATAGCCTTTGTATTGGGTTTATATGAACATCAAGATTATGTAATGTATGTAATATAGGCTGTTTTCTGTATGACAGTCCGTATTTGCATGTCCCTACCATACATTGGTCCGGCAATTATTGTAATGTTTTTTTCCAACTTTTTATCGCACGAACTTTGTGATTGGATTTTACGAAAAAATGAGGCGAAAGACACCCATTTTTTATTTGATCATTAGGAAGATTTATGAAAACAGTTTCTAAAAAGGTATCACTCAAAGGCATTGAAATTCTAGTTTGATCCAAATTTTGGGGGGATATGTGACATGTCCACCCCCCTTTTTGCAATATTTTATGGTAAATAAATGCAGAATGTTGCCATGGATACACATAAAAGGAATTAATTTTCACTCTTTTAACTTTTGAAAATCAAATCTATGGAATATGCTGATTACATACATATGTACATGTACAACACAAACAGTTAGGTTAATGTATTAGAAATCCAGGAATATGAGATGATAAAACATTTTGTGGCTCATTTTTGATTTTATTTTCCAACTGTGGAGTGCTACCTTATGGCACATCAGAAAGCACAGAAATGCACTTTTTAAGATAAAATTTACCCCAAATATTTAGTCTTTAATGTTCTTGTTTTAGTTCTGAAGGTAAAAAATCTGCTAGGAATGCAATTTATGTTTATTTTATTGTTTACTGTCCTTAGCAACCAAATATACACATTTTGGCACTTAGACATGTTGCGGTCTTAAATTTGTACTCCGTTAGCTTCGCCATTGTAACCAAAGATTGCGCTTTATATGATATCCTCAGAATGTATCGCTTCATATTTTTGAATGCGAATAAGTCAAATAAACATTTTTAGTAGGATTTTATATTATAATTTGGCATTAATTAGATTTAATGATGCCAGTACTGCTAGAAATTTATACCCTGCTTGAGAGCTTCTAAACCAAGGTTAGGTATGCTATTAACAGCAAAATTGACCTATAAGTGCTTTCAAATACCTAAAAATTGTACAATTTGTCCTCTTTTAAGGTAATTTTATGATTTTAAATAAGATAATGGGAAAAGTTTTAGAAATTTACCCCAAAAATGAGACAGACTTGAAGTTTTTCACTATGATCCAGCATTTATTTTTAAATCACTTTTTGTCGCGTTTCAACATCAACTGCTAACCTTCATAAAATCTTTATTACTGAACCAATTTTAAAAACTAAGGTACCATTTTCATCGTAACAGCTAGTAGAATACAGAAAACATAATAAAAATTGAGGCAGGAGGAGAAAAATTTCACCTTAAGGTAGCACTCCACAGTTAGGTGTGTAGTTTCGCATTTTGGCCCCTGTGGATTTTTCAAATATGAGAGCTAGTGTGCAATAAAATTCATTTTTGGATAGCTGAGTATTAAAATAGCCTTTGTATTGGGTTTATATGAACATCAAGATTATGTAATGTATGTAATATAGGCTGTTTTCTGTATGACAGTCCGTATTTGCATGTCCCTACCATACATTGGTCCGGCAATTATTGTAATGTTTTTTTCCAACTTTTTATCGCACGAACTTTGTGATTGGATTTTACGAAAAAATGAGGCGAAAGACACCCATTTTTTATTTGATCATTAGGAAGATTTATGAAAACAGTTTCTAAAAAGGTATCACTCAAAGGCATTGAAATTCTAGTTTGATCCAAATTTTGGGGGGATATGTGACATGTCCACCCCCCTTTTTGCAATATTTTATGGTAAATAAATGCAGAATGTTGCCATGGATACACATAAAAGGAATTAATTTTCACTCTTTTAACTTTTGAAAATCAAATCTATGGAATATGCTGATTACATACATATGTACATGTACAACACAAACAGTTAGGTTAATGTATTAGAAATCCAGGAATATGAGATGATAAAACATTTTGTGGCTCATTTTTGATTTTATTTTCCAACTGTGGAGTGCTACCTTATGGCACATCAGAAAGCACAGAAATGCACTTTTTAAGATAAAATTTACCCCAAATATTTAGTCTTTAATGTTCTTGTTTTAGTTCTGAAGGTAAAAAATCTGCTAGGAATGCAATTTATGTTTATTTTATTGTTTACTGTCCTTAGCAACCAAATATACACATTTTGGCACTTAGACATGTTGCGGTCTTAAATTTGTACTCCGTTAGCTTCGCCATTGTAACCAAAGATTGCGCTTTATATGATATCCTCAGAATGTATCGCTTCATATTTTTGAATGCGAATAAGTCAAATAAACATTTTTAGTAGGATTTTATATTATAATTTGGCATTAATTAGATTTAATGATGCCAGTACTGCTAGAAATTTATACCCTGCTTGAGAGCTTCTAAACCAAGGTTAGGTATGCTATTAACAGCAAAATTGACCTATAAGTGCTTTCAAATACCTAAAAATTGTACAATTTGTCCTCTTTTAAGGTAATTTTATGATTTTAAATAAGATAATGGGAAAAGTTTTAGAAATTTACCCCAAAAATGAGACAGACTTGAAGTTTTTCACTATGATCCAGCATTTATTTTTAAATCACTTTTTGTCGCGTTTCAACATCAACTGCTAACCTTCATAAAATCTTTATTACTGAACCAATTTTAAAAACTAAGGTACCATTTTCATCGTAACAGCTAGTAGAATACAGAAAACATAATAAAAATTGAGGCAGGAGGAGAAAAATTTCACCTTAAGGTAGCACTCCACAGTTAGGTGTGTAGTTTCGCATTTTGGCCCCTGTGGATTTTTCAAATATGAGAGCTAGTGTGCAATAAAATTCATTTTTGGATAGCTGAGTATTAAAATAGCCTTTGTATTGGGTTTATATGAACATCAAGATTATGTAATGTATGTAATATAGGCTGTTTTCTGTATGACAGTCCGTATTTGCATGTCCCTACCATACATTGGTCCGGCAATTATTGTAATGTTTTTTTCCAACTTTTTATCGCACGAACTTTGTGATTGGATTTTACGAAAAAATGAGGCGAAAGACACCCATTTTTTATTTGATCATTAGGAAGATTTATGAAAACAGTTTCTAAAAAGGTATCACTCAAAGGCATTGAAATTCTAGTTTGATCCAAATTTTGGGGGGATATGTGACATGTCCACCCCCCTTTTTGCAATATTTTATGGTAAATAAATGCAGAATGTTGCCATGGATACACATAAAAGGAATTAATTTTCACTCTTTTAACTTTTGAAAATCAAATCTATGGAATATGCTGATTACATACATATGTACATGTACAACACAAACAGTTAGGTTAATGTATTAGAAATCCAGGAATATGAGATGATAAAACATTTTGTGGCTCATTTTTGATTTTATTTTCCAACTGTGGAGTGCTACCTTATGGCACATCAGAAAGCACAGAAATGCACTTTTTAAGATAAAATTTACCCCAAATATTTAGTCTTTAATGTTCTTGTTTTAGTTCTGAAGGTAAAAAATCTGCTAGGAATGCAATTTATGTTTATTTTATTGTTTACTGTCCTTAGCAACCAAATATACACATTTTGGCACTTAGACATGTTGCGGTCTTAAATTTGTACTCCGTTAGCTTCGCCATTGTAACCAAAGATTGCGCTTTATATGATATCCTCAGAATGTATCGCTTCATATTTTTGAATGCGAATAAGTCAAATAAACATTTTTAGTAGGATTTTATATTATAATTTGGCATTAATTAGATTTAATGATGCCAGTACTGCTAGAAATTTATACCCTGCTTGAGAGCTTCTAAACCAAGGTTAGGTATGCTATTAACAGCAAAATTGACCTATAAGTGCTTTCAAATACCTA
This sequence comes from Mytilus edulis, assembly GCA_019925275.1. Taxonomy (NCBI): domain Eukaryota; kingdom Metazoa; phylum Mollusca; class Bivalvia; order Mytilida; family Mytilidae; genus Mytilus; species Mytilus edulis. The sequence goes on from JAHUZM010000653.1 coordinate 13,685, forward strand.
AAAATTGTACAATTTGTCCTCTTTTAAGGTAATTTTATGATTTTAAATAAGATAATGGGAAAAGTTTTAGAAATTTACCCCAAAAATGAGACAGACTTGAAGTTTTTCACTATGATCCAGCATTTATTTTTAAATCACTTTTTGTCGCGTTTCAACATCAACTGCTAACCTTCATAAAATCTTTATTACTGAACCAATTTTAAAAACTAAGGTACCATTTTCATCGTAACAGCTAGTAGAATACAGAAAACATAATAAAAATTGAGGCAGGAGGAGAAAAATTTCACCTTAAGGTAGCACTCCACAGTTAGGTGTGTAGTTTCGCATTTTGGCCCCTGTGGATTTTTCAAATATGAGAGCTAGTGTGCAATAAAATTCATTTTTGGATAGCTGAGTATTAAAATAGCCTTTGTATTGGGTTTATATGAACATCAAGATTATGTAATGTATGTAATATAGGCTGTTTTCTGTATGACAGTCCGTATTTGCATGTCCCTACCATACATTGGTCCGGCAATTATTGTAATGTTTTTTTCCAACTTTTTATCGCACGAACTTTGTGATTGGATTTTACGAAAAAATGAGGCGAAAGACACCCATTTTTTATTTGATCATTAGGAAGATTTATGAAAACAGTTTCTAAAAAGGTATCACTCAAAGGCATTGAAATTCTAGTTTGATCCAAATTTTGGGGGGATATGTGACATGTCCACCCCCCTTTTTGCAATATTTTATGGTAAATAAATGCAGAATGTTGCCATGGATACACATAAAAGGAATTAATTTTCACTCTTTTAACTTTTGAAAATCAAATCTATGGAATATGCTGATTACATACATATGTACATGTACAACACAAACAGTTAGGTTAATGTATTAGAAATCCAGGAATATGAGATGATAAAACATTTTGTGGCTCATTTTTGATTTTATTTTCCAACTGTGGAGTGCTACCTTATGGCACATCAGAAAGCACAGAAATGCACTTTTTAAGATAAAATTTACCCCAAATATTTAGTCTTTAATGTTCTTGTTTTAGTTCTGAAGGTAAAAAATCTGCTAGGAATGCAATTTATGTTTATTTTATTGTTTACTGTCCTTAGCAACCAAATATACACATTTTGGCACTTAGACATGTTGCGGTCTTAAATTTGTACTCCGTTAGCTTCGCCATTGTAACCAAAGATTGCGCTTTATATGATATCCTCAGAATGTATCGCTTCATATTTTTGAATGCGAATAAGTCAAATAAACATTTTTAGTAGGATTTTATATTATAATTTGGCATTAATTAGATTTAATGATGCCAGTACTGCTAGAAATTTATACCCTGCTTGAGAGCTTCTAAACCAAGGTTAGGTATGCTATTAACAGCAAAATTGACCTATAAGTGCTTTCAAATACCTAAAAATTGTACAATTTGTCCTCTTTTAAGGTAATTTTATGATTTTAAATAAGATAATGGGAAAAGTTTTAGAAATTTACCCCAAAAATGAGACAGACTTGAAGTTTTTCACTATGATCCAGCATTTATTTTTAAATCACTTTTTGTCGCGTTTCAACATCAACTGCTAACCTTCATAAAATCTTTATTACTGAACCAATTTTAAAAACTAAGGTACCATTTTCATCGTAACAGCTAGTAGAATACAGAAAACATAATAAAAATTGAGGCAGGAGGAGAAAAATTTCACCTTAAGGTAGCACTCCACAGTTAGGTGTGTAGTTTCGCATTTTGGCCCCTGTGGATTTTTCAAATATGAGAGCTAGTGTGCAATAAAATTCATTTTTGGATAGCTGAGTATTAAAATAGCCTTTGTATTGGGTTTATATGAACATCAAGATTATGTAATGTATGTAATATAGGCTGTTTTCTGTATGACAGTCCGTATTTGCATGTCCCTACCATACATTGGTCCGGCAATTATTGTAATGTTTTTTTCCAACTTTTTATCGCACGAACTTTGTGATTGGATTTTACGAAAAAATGAGGCGAAAGACACCCATTTTTTATTTGATCATTAGGAAGATTTATGAAAACAGTTTCTAAAAAGGTATCACTCAAAGGCATTGAAATTCTAGTTTGATCCAAATTTTGGGGGGATATGTGACATGTCCACCCCCCTTTTTGCAATATTTTATGGTAAATAAATGCAGAATGTTGCCATGGATACACATAAAAGGAATTAATTTTCACTCTTTTAACTTTTGAAAATCAAATCTATGGAATATGCTGATTACATACATATGTACATGTACAACACAAACAGTTAGGTTAATGTATTAGAAATCCAGGAATATGAGATGATAAAACATTTTGTGGCTCATTTTTGATTTTATTTTCCAACTGTGGAGTGCTACCTTATGGCACATCAGAAAGCACAGAAATGCACTTTTTAAGATAAAATTTACCCCAAATATTTAGTCTTTAATGTTCTTGTTTTAGTTCTGAAGGTAAAAAATCTGCTAGGAATGCAATTTATGTTTATTTTATTGTTTACTGTCCTTAGCAACCAAATATACACATTTTGGCACTTAGACATGTTGCGGTCTTAAATTTGTACTCCGTTAGCTTCGCCATTGTAACCAAAGATTGCGCTTTATATGATATCCTCAGAATGTATCGCTTCATATTTTTGAATGCGAATAAGTCAAATAAACATTTTTAGTAGGATTTTATATTATAATTTGGCATTAATTAGATTTAATGATGCCAGTACTGCTAGAAATTTATACCCTGCTTGAGAGCTTCTAAACCAAGGTTAGGTATGCTATTAACAGCAAAATTGACCTATAAGTGCTTTCAAATACCTAAAAATTGTACAATTTGTCCTCTTTTAAGGTAATTTTATGATTTTAAATAAGATAATGGGAAAAGTTTTAGAAATTTACCCCAAAAATGAGACAGACTTGAAGTTTTTCACTATGATCCAGCATTTATTTTTAAATCACTTTTTGTCGCGTTTCAACATCAACTGCTAACCTTCATAAAATCTTTATTACTGAACCAATTTTAAAAACTAAGGTACCATTTTCATCGTAACAGCTAGTAGAATACAGAAAACATAATAAAAATTGAGGCAGGAGGAGAAAAATTTCACCTTAAGGTAGCACTCCACAGTTAGGTGTGTAGTTTCGCATTTTGGCCCCTGTGGATTTTTCAAATATGAGAGCTAGTGTGCAATAAAATTCATTTTTGGATAGCTGAGTATTAAAATAGCCTTTGTATTGGGTTTATATGAACATCAAGATTATGTAATGTATGTAATATAGGCTGTTTTCTGTATGACAGTCCGTATTTGCATGTCCCTACCATACATTGGTCCGGCAATTTATTGTAATGTTTTTTTCCAACTTTTTATCGCACGAACTTTGTGATTGGATTTTACGAAAAAATGAGGCGAAAGACACCCATTTTTTATTTGATCATTAGGAAGATTTATGAAAACAGTTTCTAAAAAGGTATCACTCAAAGGCATTGAAATTCTAGTTTGATCCAAATTTTGGGGGGATATGTGACATGTCCACCCCCCTTTTTGCAATATTTTATGGTAAATAAATGCAGAATGTTGCCATGGATACACATAAAAGGAATTAATTTTCACTCTTTTAACTTTTGAAAATCAAATCTATGGAATATGCTGATTACATACATATGTACATGTACAACACAAACAGTTAGGTTAATGTATTAGAAATCCAGGAATATGAGATGATAAAACATTTTGTGGCTCATTTTTGATTTTATTTTCCAACTGTGGAGTGCTACCTTATGGCACATCAGAAAGCACAGAAATGCACTTTTTAAGATAAAATTTACCCCAAATATTTAGTCTTTAATGTTCTTGTTTTAGTTCTGAAGGTAAAAAATCTGCTAGGAATGCAATTTATGTTTATTTTATTGTTTACTGTCCTTAGCAACCAAATATACACATTTTGGCACTTAGACATGTTGCGGTCTTAAATTTGTACTCCGTTAGCTTCGCCATTGTAACCAAAGATTGCGCTTTATATGATATCCTCAGAATGTATCGCTTCATATTTTTGAATGCGAATAAGTCAAATAAACATTTTTAGTAGGATTTTATATTATAATTTGGCATTAATTAGATTTAATGATGCCAGTACTGCTAGAAATTTATACCCTGCTTGAGAGCTTCTAAACCAAGGTTAGGTATGCTATTAACAGCAAAATTGACCTATAAGTGCTTTCAAATACCTAAAAATTGTACAATTTGTCCTCTTTTAAGGTAATTTTATGATTTTAAATAAGATAATGGGAAAAGTTTTAGAAATTTACCCCAAAAATGAGACAGACTTGAAGTTTTTCACTATGATCCAGCATTTATTTTTAAATCACTTTTTGTCGCGTTTCAACATCAACTGCTAACCTTCATAAAATCTTTATTACTGAACCAATTTTAAAAACTAAGGTACCATTTTCATCGTAACAGCTAGTAGAATACAGAAAACATAATAAAAATTGAGGCAGGAGGAGAAAAATTTCACCTTAAGGTAGCACTCCACAGTTAGGTGTGTAGTTTCGCATTTTGGCCCCTGTGGATTTTTCAAATATGAGAGCTAGTGTGCAATAAAATTCATTTTTGGATAGCTGAGTATTAAAATAGCCTTTGTATTGGGTTTATATGAACATCAAGATTATGTAATGTATGTAATATAGGCTGTTTTCTGTATGACAGTCCGTATTTGCATGTCCCTACCATACATTGGTCCGGCAATTATTGTAATGTTTTTTTCCAACTTTTTATCGCACGAACTTTGTGATTGGATTTTACGAAAAAATGAGGCGAAAGACACCCATTTTTTATTTGATCATTAGGAAGATTTATGAAAACAGTTTCTAAAAAGGTATCACTCAAAGGCATTGAAATTCTAGTTTGATCCAAATTTTGTGGGGGATATGTGACATGTCCACCCCCCTTTTTGCAATATTTTATGGTAAATAAATGCAGAATGTTGCCATGGATACACATAAAAGGAATTAATTTTCACTCTTTTAACTTTTGAAAATCAAATCTATGGAATATGCTGATTACATACATATGTACATGTACAACACAAACAGTTAGGTTAATGTATTAGAAATCCAGGAATATGAGATGATAAAACATTTTGTGGCTCATTTTTGATTTTATTTTCCAACTGTGGAGTGCTACCTTATGGCACATCAGAAAGCACAGAAATGCACTTTTTAAGATAAAATTTACCCCAAATATTTAGTCTTTAATGTTCTTGTTTTAGTTCTGAAGGTAAAAAATCTGCTAGGAATGCAATTTATGTTTATTTTATTGTTTACTGTCCTTAGCAACCAAATATACACATTTTGGCACTTAGACATGTTGCGGTCTTAAATTTGTACTCCGTTAGCTTCGCCATTGTAACCAAAGATTGCGCTTTATATGATATCCTCAGAATGTATCGCTTCATATTTTTGAATGCGAATAAGTCAAATAAACATTTTTAGTAGGATTTTATATTATAATTTGGCATTAATTAGATTTAATGATGCCAGTACTGCTAGAAATTTATACCCTGCTTGAGAGCTTCTAAACCAAGGTTAGGTATGCTATTAACAGCAAAATTGACCTATAAGTGCTTTCAAATACCTAAAAATTGTACAATTTGTCCTCTTTTAAGGTAATTTTATGATTTTAAATAAGATAATGGGAAAAGTTTTAGAAATTTACCCCAAAAATGAGACAGACTTGAAGTTTTTCACTATGATCCAGCATTTATTTTTAAATCACTTTTTGTCGCGTTTCAACATCAACTGCTAACCTTCATAAAATCTTTATTACTGAACCAATTTTAAAAACTAAGGTACCATTTTCATCGTAACAGCTAGTAGAATACAGAAAACATAATAAAAATTGAGGCAGGAGGAGAAAAATTTCACCTTAAGGTAGCACTCCACAGTTAGGTGTGTAGTTTCGCATTTTGGCCCCTGTGGATTTTTCAAATATGAGAGCTAGTGTGCAATAAAATTCATTTTTGGATAGCTGAGTATTAAAATAGCCTTTGTATTGGGTTTATATGAACATCAAGATTATGTAATGTATGTAATATAGGCTGTTTTCTGTATGACAGTCCGTATTTGCATGTCCCTACCATACATTGGTCCGGCAATTATTGTAATGTTTTTTTCCAACTTTTTATCGCACGAACTTTGTGATTGGATTTTACGAAAAAATGAGCGAAAGACACCCATTTTTTATTTGATCATTAGGAAGATTTATGAAAACAGTTTCTAAAAAGGTATCACTCAAAGGCATTGAAATTCTAGTTTGATCCAAATTTTGGGGGATATGTGACATGTCCACCCCCCTTTTTGCAATATTTTATGGTAAATAAATGCAGAATGTTGCCATGGATACACATAAAAGGAATTAATTTTCACTCTTTTAACTTTTGAAAATCAAATCTATGGAATATGCTGATTACATACATATGTACATGTACAACACAAACAGTTAGGTTAATGTATTAGAAATCCAGGAATATGAGATGATAAAACATTTTGTGGCTCATTTTTGATTTTATTTTCCAACTGTGGAGTGCTACCTTATGGCACATCAGAAAGCACAGAAATGCACTTTTTAAGATAAAATTTACCCCAAATATTTAGTCTTTAATGTTCTTGTTTTAGTTCTGAAGGTAAAAAATCTGCTAGGAATGCAATTTATGTTTATTTTATTGTTTACTGTCCTTAGCAACCAAATATACACATTTTGGCACTTAGACATGTTGCGGTCTTAAATTTGTACTCCGTTAGCTTCGCCATTGTAACCAAAGATTGCGCTTTATATGATATCCTCAGAATGTATCGCTTCATATTTTTGAATGCGAATAAGTCAAATAAACATTTTTAGTAGGATTTATATATTATAATTTGGCATTAATTAGATTTAATGATGCCAGTACTGCTAGAAATTTATACCCTGCTTGAGAGCTTCTAAACCAAGGTTAGGTATGCTATTAACAGCAAAATTGACCTATAAGTGCTTTCAAATACCTAAAAATTGTACAATTTGTCCTCTTTTAAGGTAATTTTATGATTTTAAATAAGATAATGGGAAAAGTTTTAGAAATTTACCCCAAAAATGAGACAGACTTGAAGTTTTTCACTATGATCCAGCATTTATTTTTAAATCACTTTTTGTCGCGTTTCAACATCAACTGCTAACCTTCATAAAATCTTTATTACTGAACCAATTTTAAAAACTAAGGTACCATTTTCATCGTAACAGCTAGTAGAATACAGAAAACATAATAAAAATTGAGGCAGGAGGAGAAAAATTTCACCTTAAGGTAGCACTCCACAGTTAGGTGTGTAGTTTCGCATTTTGGCCCCTGTGGATTTTTCAAATATGAGAGCTAGTGTGCAATAAAATTCATTTTTGGATAGCTGAGTATTAAAATAGCCTTTGTATTGGGTTTATATGAACATCAAGATTATGTAATGTATGTAATATAGGCTGTTTTCTGTATGACAGTCCGTATTTGCATGTCCCTACCATACATTGGTCCGGCAATTATTGTAATGTTTTTTTCCAACTTTTTATCGCACGAACTTTGTGATTGGATTTTACGAAAAAATGAGGCGAAAGACACCCATTTTTTATTTGATCATTAGGAAGATTTATGAAAACAGTTTCTAAAAAGGTATCACTCAAAGGCATTGAAATTCTAGTTTGATCCAAATTTTGGGGGGATATGTGACATGTCCACCCCCCTTTTTGCAATATTTTATGGTAAATAAATGCAGAATGTTGCCATGGATACACATAAAAGGAATTAATTTTCACTCTTTTAACTTTTGAAAATCAAATCTATGGAATATGCTGATTACATACATATGTACATGTACAACACAAACAGTTAGGTTAATGTATTAGAAATCCAGGAATATGAGATGATAAAACATTTTGTGGCTCATTTTTGATTTTATTTTCCAACTGTGGAGTGCTACCTTATGGCACATCAGAAAGCACAGAAATGCACTTTTTAAGATAAAATTTACCCCAAATATTTAGTCTTTAATGTTCTTGTTTTAGTTCTGAAGGTAAAAAATCTGCTAGGAATGCAATTTATGTTTATTTTATTGTTTACTGTCCTTAGCAACCAAATATACACATTTTGGCACTTAGACATGTTGCGGTCTTAAATTTGTACTCCGTTAGCTTCGCCATTGTAACCAAAGATTGCGCTTTATATGATATCCTCAGAATGTATCGCTTCATATTTTTGAATGCGAATAAGTCAAATAAACATTTTTAGTAGGATTTTATATTATAATTTGGCATTAATTAGATTTAATGATGCCAGTACTGCTAGAAATTTATACCCTGCTTGAGAGCTTCTAAACCAAGGTTAGGTATGCTATTAACAGCAAAATTGACCTATAAGTGCTTTCAAATACCTAAAAATTGTACAATTTGTCCTCTTTTAAGGTAATTTTATGATTTTAAATAAGATAATGGGAAAAGTTTTAGAAATTTACCCCAAAAATGAGACAGACTTGAAGTTTTTCACTATGATCCAGCATTTATTTTTAAATCACTTTTTGTCGCGTTTCAACATCAACTGCTAACCTTCATAAAATCTTTATTACTGAACCAATTTTAAAAACTAAGGTACCATTTTCATCGTAACAGCTAGTAGAATACAGAAAACATAATAAAAATTGAGGCAGGAGGAGAAAAATTTCACCTTAAGGTAGCACTCCACAGTTAGGTGTGTAGTTTCGCATTTTGGCCCCTGTGGATTTTTCAAATATGAGAGCTAGTGTGCAATAAAATTCATTTTTGGATAGCTGAGTATTAAAATAGCCTTTGTATTGGGTTTATATGAACATCAAGATTATGTAATGTATGTAATATAGGCTGTTTTCTGTATGACAGTCCGTATTTGCATGTCCCTACCATACATTGGTCCGGCAATTATTGTAATGTTTTTTTCCAACTTTTTATCGCACGAACTTTGTGATTGGATTTTACGAAAAAATGAGGCGAAAGACACCCATTTTTTATTTGATCATTAGGAAGATTTATGAAAACAGTTTCTAAAAAGGTATCACTCAAAGGCATTGAAATTCTAGTTTGATCCAAATTTTGGGGGATATGTGACATGTCCACCCCCCTTTTTGCAATATTTTATGGTAAATAAATGCAGAATGTTGCCATGGATACACATAAAAGGAATTAATTTTCACTCTTTTAACTTTTGAAAATCAAATCTATGGAATATGCTGATTACATACATAATGTACATGTACAACACAAACAGTTAGGTTAATGTATTAGAAATCCAGGAATATGAGATGATAAAACATTTTGTGGCTCATTTTTGATTTTATTTTCCAACTGTGGAGTGCTACCTTATGGCACATCAGAAAGCACAGAAATGCACTTTTTAAGATAAAATTTACCCCAAATATTTAGTCTTTAATGTTCTTGTTTTAGTTCTGAAGGTAAAAAATCTGCTAGGAATGCAATTTATGTTTATTTTATTGTTTACTGTCCTTAGCAACCAAATATACACATTTTGGCACTTAGACATGTTGCGGTCTTAAATTTGTACTCCGTTAGCTTCGCCATTGTAACCAAAGATTGCGCTTTATAATGATATCCTCAGAATGTATCGCTTCATATTTTTGAATGCGAATAAGTCAAATAAACATTTTTAGTAGGATTTTATATTATAATTTGGCATTAATTAGATTTAATGATGCCAGTACTGCTAGAAATTTATACCCTGCTTGAGAGCTTCTAAACCAAGGTTAGGTATGCTATTAACAGCAAAATTGACCTATAAGTGCTTTCAAATACCTAAAAATTGTACAATTTGTCCTCTTTTAAGGTAATTTTATGATTTTAAATAAGATAATGGGAAAAGTTTTAGAAATTTACCCCAAAAATGAGACAGACTTGAAGTTTTTCACTATGATCCAGCATTTATTTTTAAATCACTTTTTGTCGCGTTTCAACATCAACTGCTAACCTTCATAAAATCTTTATTACTGAACCAATTTTAAAAACTAAGGTACCATTTTCATCGTAACAGCTAGTAGAATACAGAAAACATAATAAAAATTGAGGCAGGAGGAGAAAAATTTCA
>JAHUZM010000654.1:0-23762 GCA_019925275.1 Mytilus edulis
ATTCAAATATAAAGAATTATAGTTTCATAGCTTTGTGTTAAAACTAGAGGCTCTAAAGAGCCTGTGTCGCTCACCTTGGTCTATGTGAATATTAAACAAAGGAAGCAGATGGATTCATGACAAAATTGTGTTTTGGTGATGGTGATGTGTTTGTACATCTTACTTTACTGAACATTCTTGCTACTTACAATTGTCTCTATCTATAATGAACTTGGCCCAGTAGTTTCAGTGGAAAATGTTAGTTAAAATTTACAAATTTTATGAAAATTGTTAAAAATTGACTATAAAGAACAGTAACTCCTTAGGGATCAATTGATCATTTCCGTCATGTTGACTTATTTGTAAATCTTACTTTGCTTAACATTATTGATGTTTACAGTTTATCTCTATCTATAATAATATTCAAGATAATAACCAAAAACAGCAAAATTTCCTTAAAATTACCAATTCAGGGGCAGCAACCCAACAACAGGTCAGATTCATCTGAAAATTTCAGGGCAGATAGATCTTGACCTGATAAACATTTTTACTACTGTCAGATTTGCTCTAAAGGCTGCGGTTTCAGAGTTATAGGCCAAAATCTACATTTCACCCCTATGTTCTATTTTTAGCCATGGCGGCCATCTTGGTTGGTTGGCTAGGTGACGGGCCACAATTTTTAAACTAGATACCCCAATGATGATTGTGGCCAAGTTTGGTTTAATTTGGCCCAGTAGTTTCAGAGGAGAAGATTTTTGTAAAAGATAACTAAGATTTATGAAAAATGGTTAAAAATTTACTACTTATAAAGGGCAATAACTCCTAAAGAAATCAACAGACCATTTTGGTCTTGTTGACTTATTTGTAGATCTTACTTTGCTGAACATTTTTGCTGTTTACAGTTTATCTCTATCTATGATAATATTCAAGATAATAACCAAAAACAGCAAAATGTCCTTAAAATTACCAATTCAGGGGCAGCAACCTATCAACGGGTTGTCCAATTCATCTCAAAATTTCAGGGCAGATAGATCGTGACCTGATAAACAACTTTACCCCATGTCAGATTTGCTCTAAATGATTTGTTTTTTTAGTGATAAGCGGCCATCTTGGTTGGTTGGCCAGGTCACAGGACACAATTTTTTAACTAGATATCCCAATGATGATTGTGGTCAAGTTTGATTTAATTTGGCCAAGTAGTTTCAGAGGAGACGATTTTTGTAAAAGATGACTAAGATTTACGAAAAATGGTTAAAAATTGACTATAAAGGGCAATAACTCCTAAAGAAATCAACAGACCATTTTGGTCCAGTTGACTGATTTGTAGATCTTACTTTACTGAACATTTTTGCTGTCTACAGTTTATCTCTATCTATGATAATATTCAAGATAATAACCAAAAACAGCAAAATTTCCTTAAAATTAACAATTCAGGGGCAGCAACCTATCAACAGGTTGTCCGATTCATCTCAAAATTTCAGGGCAGATAGATCTTGACCTGATTAACAATTCAACCCCCATGTCAGATTTGCTCTAAATGCTTTGGTTTTTGAGTTATAAGCCAAAAACTGCATTTTACCCCTATGTTCTATTTTTAGCCATGGCGGCCATCTTGGTTGGTTGGCCGGGTCACCGGACACAATTTTTCAACTAGATACCCTAATAATGATTGTGGCCAAGTTTGGTAAAAATTGGCCGAGTAGTTTCAGAGGAGAAGATTTTTGTAAAAGCTAACGACGGACGACGACGGACGACGACGGACGACGGACGACGGACGCCGGATGCCGGACGCCAAGTGATGAGAAAAGCTCACTTGGCCCTTTCGGCCAGGTGAGCTAAAAAGTATAAAAAATTTACAAAACCGAATTTCAATTGAAACAAATATTCAACACAGACTGTAACGACGTATATATTTAAAAACTGTATCGTACGGACTGCAGTAGGGAGCAAAGCTGTAACAGATCCTAACCCGACAGAATGTTAAAGATCTTAACATGACAGAATATTAAAGATCCTAACAACCCAGAATGTTATAGATCCTAACATGACAGAATGTTAAAGTTCCTAACATGACAGAATGTAAAACAATTCAACCGAGATAACCAGCTGCAAAATAACTTACCACCTACCTGATTTTATTTAATAATTAACTTTACTTTAACAATCAATTCGTTATTTTGGATATCTACAATAGGGCCTATAAGTAATCATTAACACATGGCAAGGGTAAAATCCCTTTGTTTTTACTGTGCTATAATCTGGATAATGCACAGCAAAGGTGTGCATTAACTACCCCAGATATACTGCACAGTTCAAATCTATTTTTACCTTTAGGTGCGGTTCCTGGATTTTGAAAGGGGCGTTATTCTATCAATTTAAAAAAAAATATCATAGAGTGTATCGAGACTAAAGACAATATTAACGATTTTAAGCTAAAACACGATATTTTGTCCAATCCAAGGGTTAACGACCTGCTCCCACCCCTGAATCCGCCATTTGCCTTGAAAGTATGACAAAGTTGAACTTCGTACAAACATCGTAGTTTCAAAATAGGAAAAAGAAAGGTTTCTCATTTGTTTATTTTTTTTTTATCTTAGCTGGTACATAAACTATTTTATTATATTTTGTGTACAACGTAAATCTAAATCAGTGTTTTAAAGTTAGAAAGATAGTTAAAACATTTTTTGGTAATTTCTGCCAAAAAAGAAATGTATCTAAGAATATCCGAATAAAAGAAATCTGATTTGGATTAGGTTCAGACTCAATGGAATTTATAACGACTTTTTGAATATCTATTCCTATAAAGGGACTATTTTTGGATCGAATTTAATGAGACCATATTTAAGTTTGTTTTAAAACAGGGTGATAAGCTGGAGCTCAATCAAACTTCATTTAGATGGTTGTGTTTTAAAAAAGTTATACAGTAAATAAAAAGAAATAGGAGGGGGAGGGGGTTGCGGGGAGTAAAAGGTTTTGAAAGAGAAACGTATTTTCTGTTTATTTAACATTTTACATTTAGGTAATATAACATCTTCCTCGGTTCTTTTTCTAACCATATCATTGAGGGAAAGAAATTCAAAAGCAAGTAATCTAATTTAAACTCAATAACCCTTCAATGCAGTTATGTTTTTTTTTTCATACACCAGGGTTGGATCCAGCCATTTTAAAAAGGGGGTTCCAAACCCAGGACAAAGGGGGGTCCAACTATATGTCCCCCATCAAATGCATTGATTGTCAAAAAAAAGGGGGGTCCCCCCCCCCGAACCCTCCCCCTGGATATGCCACTGTACACCGTTTTGAAAGTACACAATTTGTCAAAGTCTTAATCATCACCAATTAAATAAAAATTGGAAATAAATTTAACGGAAACGATAAAAAATAAAATATACCATTAAATCGCAATTTTAGAATGAGTCTAAACATAAAAAAAATATTAATTTAAAACTTACCAAAGTCGTATTTCCCCCTTTTTTTTACCCTACAAGAAACTTTCCTAGGATCCGTGGATTGCGGAATAACGTCCACATTTCTAAAACGTTCACGTAAATTGATTGCGTCATGTGTTAAAACAGTTATTGGCCAATCAAATCGGTATATGCCATTTAATCTGCACAGCACGAGATGACCCAATAACCCGAACTCCTGCGTCGTTCGGGTTATTGGGTCATTTCGTGCTGTGCAGATTAAATGGCATATACCGACTTGCTTGGTCAATAACTATAACATATACATATATAGAAATAACAATTTCTTCCTATAACGTATCTGCATTTTTCTTCCAATAAAACTGTACGTTTTTATCCAATTTTCCATCCTCTGACAGCCCATAAAAATTCTTGCTGTAGTATTCAATATACAAATGCGACTTGAACGAAGCAATTTTCCGAAAAAGATGTCTTAAATGATATTGTTTAAACAATTTAAAGCTTTCCTACCGACACAAAATATATCAGAACAAAGTTTAACTCTCATTCATAGCACAAATTCGCAGATGTTGTATTATTTCTGATTAAACTCGGATATAGTGCGTCCTCGTGAAAGAATCATTTTTGTAAATTGAATATTAAAGCAAATTCCAACAGAATAACGGTGGTCAACCTTGATAACGATGTCCATTAATTTACCGTCTGGCTTAATTCTATATACTCCACTGTTCTCGACAGCAACATAAACATAACCATTGTTGTCAACTGCTAACTTCCACAGACCATCGTTATCTGGTGCGGAGTATGTATAAACTTCTTCACCATTGCTTTTAATACAACACAGTAATTTTAGGGTGGTGTAATAGATGTTTCCTGTTTTATCCAATGTCATAAACCAAGGTGCCGCTTTCTCATTTTTTAATTTTATTGACCGAATAAATCTTCCCTCAAGATCCAGAATGTTAATGTTCCCTTTGGTTCCAACATATATGTTTTTATTTAAGACAGCAACGCCGCCCTGGTTACTTCCCTTTAATGACACGGTTCCAGAACTTTTCTTCCTATCAAAGTCAACAAATTGTAAGACATCTTCGTGATCAGATGTCAGAACACCTAAGTTTTTACCAGGGATTAGAGCAATATCCCAAGGTTCATGTTTGGTCTCAATTTGATACTTGTAATTATCATTATCGTCATATACTAATATTCTACTCAAGCTGCTAGAGTCAACTAAGATGACTTCGTTATTATCATTTATTGTCATTCCGTAAATGCGTGCGTTCTTTGTGTCTAAATCTTGTTTATATACAAATTGTGGCATACTCTGAGCTTGAACAATTGGCATTTGAGACTGACATTTTTTCTTCTGAACAAATTTTACGTTGGAGGGTACTTCGCTAAGTTCTATTGACCCGATAGAGTGAATAGATTCCTGTAACTTCTGCGGATTTAGATTTATTGTAAATCTTGTCGACTTTTCTGTGATACCAGTTACTCTTTTCTCTAGATCTGTGAGATCTTGTTTGTACGCATGAACAGCAATAAATGCTTGCTTATCAGAACCATGTTTGTTCACAAGATCAAATATATCTTGTTTGTCTTTTGTACTCTTTTTGATATCTTCAGTTTCTTTTATTGTTGTCTTTGATTTTTGTATTATCTTGTCTTTTTTTAAATCTAAATCATGAAGAAGTGACTTTTCTAGAGCTTCAATATGCCTGATTGCTTCTTCTTTTACTATCCTGACAGCCGTTTTGACTGAATTAGCTTCCTTCACGATATTTTCAATAAAATCCTGTTCGTCTTTACCAATAGTATGTGTTGTTTCTAAAACATGGTCTACAAGTTCCGTCGCATCTATAAATGACTGAGATTGTTTCGCACCTTTACATGCTATATCAACTGACATTACTTTCTGACAAGAGCGATGGCTTTCTGCAAGACATTCTTTACAAGATAGAACATCATGGTCGATACAAAAATACTCAAATGGCAAGTTACCGTGTTTAAAACAGCATTGGTCTGCGATATTTGTTTGAATAGGCATTCGGTTGATATCGATGAGTTCATGATTTCGCGATATTTTCATGGAGCGATGGTTTTCTGTGCATTCTGAGCATAATGCCTCCTCACAAATTACACACCAGTGAATAGAAACGTTATTTCTGTTACGTACTTTGCATGGTTCACACTTAACTTTCTCCATTTTCTAAAACAGAAAACAAAATGAAAAAAAGTGGATGTTATAATTGCCTTGTAATTGTAGTGGATGAGAATATGATTTTTGAACTCCCTTCCCAATACCCGAATGCGAGTTTAAACCCACAATTGAATACCGCTACGAATTATTTATCATGTTTGGAATTGGTTCGCTGCAATGCAGAGCAATTGTGATCACTGAATTGTAAACTGTGTATTTAATTTACTTTATTTTACAAACATTTCCGGCTTTTATTACAAATAGATCTATCTTCAAAGGCAACAGTCCATTTCCAATTAATATTAATCAAATAATACCTTTAAATCAACCGGCGCGTCTATAGTAGAAGGTCCACTGTCACGCATGTATCACCCTATATGCTAATCAAGATTCAGTCAAAGATTCTTAATCTATAAAAGGCCATAATCGATAAAATTACAGATCACATACGTCCGTGTACGTCGTCCGTGTACATTTACGCCAAACACTTTTCATTTTAAAATGAAAAATTAATTTTCAAATTGCTCAGCTAATTTTAAAGATAGTTGGTTTGAAAAATGTAACAACAATCTTTTGAAATCACTTTCGAAAATCAATTTTCTTCTATGAGATTTGAAATTTATTATTATCATGAAATTATATTTTTGATTTAACGAAGATATTGAAACAAAAAACAATAAGTTTGTGTTAAAAATGATTCTATTTTGTTAAAAGTTTAAATATATTAAAACATTTGTATTTGCTTGCTTCAGAAAACAAAACATATTTCAATCTCATTCTTAAAAGCAAATATTGAAAATACTGACCTTTAGCATTCTTCGATTTAGTTTACAATATTGAAAAATGAAAAATGCTCTAGCGTGGAGCATTTTTCAATTTCACTTCAAAAATTGAAAAATGCTCCAACATGGAGCATTTTTCAATTTGACGTTTGATATTTAAAAATGAAAAATGCTTCAATTTTTCATTTTTCATTTACTGTGCAATATTCAAAGGAGTAGGTCCGGTAAGGGCCGATTTTGGCCTCAAAATTCACTTTTTAAACACTTATTAATAAGTGTCTATTTCAATTGTTTCGATTAGTTTATGTGAAAGATTTTAACTGATTGAGTCATTAAAAACGCTCCGATTCAAGCTTAAATATGAAAAATCTATCAAATATGCAAAAATACGTCACTTTTCAGATGGTTTTTGTCAAAAATGAAAGTGGCCGCATCCGTGTTCATCCTCAACCTTTATATATATTATGTATCATCCTCAAATACAACTTACATTTAAATATTATGAATGAACACGAATGCGGCCACTTTCATTTAAGACGGAAACCGTCTAAAATTTAACTAAATTAAAATGCTAAAATTGTGAAGATTCCAGTAATTTCGCATGACGTACTGATGCTAGTACCCTATATATATGTGTATTGTATGGTCAAAAACAGCCCATATTTATGTAGCAGAATCATTGTACTTTCCAATAAATAGCTTAAAGATAACATTTTCACTATTTTGTAAAACTGCTATATTTTGGGGCCAAAAATGAGTCTTATTTAACCTACTCCTTTAAAAAATGTTCGTTAATTAAATGTCTAATAATGAGAACGAAATGTAATCAACAAAGGCGTTTTAAATGTTTAAATTGTTGACACTTTTTATTAAATGTTTTACAATTTTCGTTTTCTTTTTTCTTGTTTTAAGCGCAATATCTCTTGAAGATCATTTTAAGGTGTGTGAGTGTGTGAACTGTGTGTGGTATCAACATATTCCGAACAAGAATGGTACACTGACAAGTACGATAATGACCCCAAAAAAACCATTCTTTCTTTTATCTATATATCTAGCTGTCTTTGTAGCTACATGTTTATATATATCTTTCGATCTATCAATCTGTCATTCATATCTATCTGTCTATCTATCTGACTTTTGTTTTTCTTTATCTTTTCTTCCTTTGAATTGTCGGGGTGGAAATCTTTAATTTAGTTCTCTCGAAGTGAAGAAGTCACTTGTTTACATATATATATATATGTACGTCTTTTCAATGGTCGGGTTGTTGTCTCTTTGACAAATTCCCCATTTCCATTCTCAATTTTATGTTGTAAGAATGGAAGAACTTTTAGACCATCGATGTTTGATGCAACAAATGATACTTGACGGAAGAACACACCAAGACATTTCTCAACACTTGACTTCTTTAATAACCGAGCATGCATCAGCTCGAACAATACGCCGTTTTTGTTCTGAAAATGGAATTACTAGGCGATGCGGAGTAGACGAAGAAGCATTAAACCATATCGTGGCTGAATGTGTCAAACATGTTAGAAAAGAAGGGAAAATATTACAATATTAGATATTGTCCATGTCAGTTTCTTGACTTCCTCAAGGAACAGGGTTCACGGTGTAGTGGGTAGGGAGGGATGGGTGTAGATGTTATATTATTCTTAATACTGCGCTAGTCTTTGTTTTCAAAGGAGTAGGTTCAGTAACACCCCTTTTTGGCCCCAAAATATAGCAGTTTAACAAAATTGTGAAAATGTAATATTTAAGCTATTTATTGGAAAGTAGAATTTTCTGCTCCATAAATATGGGCTGTTTTTGACAATACAATGCACATATATCGGGTACTAGCATCATTAAGTCATGCTAAATTACTGAAATCTTCAAAATTTTAGCATTTTAGTTAAATTTTAGACGGTTTCCGTCTTAAATGAAAGTGGCCACATTCGTGTTCATTCATAATATTGAAATGTTAGTTGTATTTGATGATAATACATAATATATATAAAGTTTGAGGATGAACACAGATGCGGCCACTTTCATTTTTGACAAAAAACCATCTGAAAAGTGACGCATTTTTGCATATTTAATAGATTTTTCATATTTAAGCTTGAAAAGTGACGTTTTTGGGCATATTTGATAGATTTGTTAGATTTAAGCTTGAATCAAAGCGTTTTTAATGACTAAATCAGTTAAAATCTATCACATAAACTAATCGAATCAATTGAAATAGACATTTAAGTGTTTACAAAGTGTCTTTATTCTTTCGTTAGATGAATTTGAAAATTGAGGCCAAAATCGGTCCTTACCGGACCTACTCCTTTGTATTTTTTCTGCATTATACAGCATTTTCTAATTTTGAATCTGTTTAATACAAACTTGTTTTTCCCAAGCTTATAATATTCACATGTATGTGTGGTAAATGTATATTTCGAAGAATGAATGACTTCTTATATTTGCTTTTACCGAGAGAAAAAAATGTAGCAAAGAATATATCATAATTATGTGAATAGTATTTCAACTATTGGAGGGGGTAGGAGGGACCGTCATTATGGGAAGATCTCCCATTTCTGACTCAAAATATGGATAATTTTATGTCAAGGGTTTTATAATTCTCCCAGACAACTTGAGACATAATAATTTTGTACCTTCTATTTTTTTAAATAGACAATAGCCTTTTCAAAAATTGAGAATGAAAATGGGGAATGTGTCAAAGACACAACAACCTGACCATAGAACAGACAACAGCAGAAGGCCATGCCTTATATAACATGTACTGTAGTACGACGCTAGATCAAGACTGACGAGGAAAGGTAACACACGGCAACCGAAAGCTTTATTTTTTGAAGCCCAAGTGGTCGTGTGGTCTAGCGGGACGGCTGCAGTGCAGGCGATTTAGTGTCACGATATCTCAGTAGCATGGGTTCGAATCCCGGCGAGGGAAGAACAAAAAATTTGCGAAAGCAAATTTACAGATCTAACATTGTTGGGTTGCTGTTTAGACGAGTTGTATATACATTATGTACACAGCCATGTATCACCATCATTGCTGGTGATCCGATGGATAAATCTGTTGTAGAGTTGTCACTGACTCAGACGTACTTATAAATATAACTATTTTCTGTGACTGTATCTTGCATTAATTTGTAGGATCCTTTACTATAGATAATTGAGCTGATCTGTAACAATAACATCTCCATGCCTTATATAACATGTACTGTAGTACGACGCTAGATCAAAACTGACGAGGAAAGGTAACACACGGCCATCGAAAGCTTTATTTTTTGAAGCCCAGATGGTCGTGTGGTCTAGCGGGACGGCTGCGGTGCATGCGATTTGGTGTCACGATATCTCAGTAGCATGGGTTCGAATCCCGGCGAGGGAAGAACAAAAATTTGCGAAAGCAAATTTACAGATCTAACATTGTTGGGTTACTGTTTAAACAAGTTGTATATACATTATGTACACAACCATGTATTACTATCATTGCTGTTGATCCGATGGATAAATCTGTTGTAGAGTTGTCACTGACTGAGACGTACTTATAAATATAATTATTTTCTGTGACTGTATCTTGCATTAAATTGTAGGATCCTTTACTATAGATAATTGAGCTGATCTGTAACAATAACATCTCCATGCCTTATATAACATGTACTGTAGTACGACGCTAGATCAAAACTGACGAGGAAAGGTAATACACGGCCACCGAAAGCTTTATTTTTTGAAGCCCAGATGGTCGTGTGGTCTAGCGGGACGACTGCAGTGCAGGCGATTTGGTGTCACGATATCTCAGTAGCATGGGTTCGAATCCCGGCGAGGGAAGAACAAAAATTTGCGAAAGCAAATTTACAAATCTAACATTGTTGAGTTGATTTTTAGACGAGTTGTATTTGGTGTCACGATATCTCAGTAGCATGGGTTCGAACCCATGCTACTGAGATATCGTGACACCAAATCGCCTGCACTGTAGCCGTCCCGCTAGACCACACGACCGTTTATACATGTATATACTCCATGGACGTCATACTAAACAAATTAAACACAAAATACAAAAATTAAAAATAATACAAGACTAACAAAGGTCAGAGGGGTTAAACATGTTTTTGAGATGTCAACCCTCACCCTATAGCTGTAACCACCCTATAGCTGTAATCAATGTAGAAAAGTCGACGCATAACCATACGCACAGTAAAATTCAGTTCAAGAGAAGTCCGAGTCCGATGTCAGAAGATGTAACAAAAGAAAATAAACAAAACGATAATAATACACAAATAACAACAGACTACTAGCAGTTACTGACATGGAAGCTCCAGACCTCAATTAAACAGATTGTAAGATTACGTCTTCATCATAGGAATATCAGGCAACTCCCGTTAGGGGTTCAGTATTATACAATCATAAAATATTTAAGAGAAGAACATAACCCGTGTCATGCCAACAACTGGTTTTTAAATAAATATGTTTAATTCCGATGTAAATACCATATAAGTGAAACAATATGAAAGCTAAAATATGCAAACTTTAATGAACTGACAACAGTATCGTAACTATATCGATATATCCCTTCCTAATAAGTCTGTTTAAAGGTTTTGTTATCTTCTAATGTTCTTTGTTGTCGTTTGTTGATGTGATTCATAAGTGTTTTCAGTTCTGTATATAGATGAGACCGTTGTTTTTCCCGTTTGAATAGTTTTACACTGGTCATTTTGGGGACACTTTATAGCTTACTGTTTGGTGTGAACCAAGACTCTGTGTTGAAGACCGTACTTTGACCTATAATGGTTTTATTTTAAAAAAAAATGTGACGTAGAAGGCGAGCTGTCTTATTGGCACTCATACCACATCTTCTTATATCTAGAGAGACGTACACTAGCTTCACATTTGATCCAAATAATAGAAAATCTGTCTCAAAATGAACAAAGTAATCAGCAATATCAGTCTTGACAACATAGGTATCTCAATATCTAAGTAAATAAAAACCAAAAACAGTGAAAAATTATATATTAATTCATTTTATCTAATTAAGAAATGGAGCATTCAATGGCTTCCAAAATAAGCCGTATTTAGAAGGAATATGGCATATTTATCAACCTTATACAGGGAGACTGGGAAAAGAGCAGCTTTCCTAGGTGTTGTTTTTAGCTTTACACCATTTCTGGGTTGTCAACGAGGGTCTCACCAAACCCGTAGCCAGTGCATGAAAATACGAATTCCTGTTCCAATAATTGTTTATTTACTAAATACATTTATGAATAACTCTCTCGGGTTTGGTATATCTATTCTGTCGTTGAGGGCTTTAGAGGGCATATTGTTATTTCTTTCAGCTATATATATATATGCATATTCCTTTGAATGCCACAACTTATACGTGCTTTCAAAGCAGGCATACTTATGCTTTCATCAATAGGGGAACAAATTGCTCAGATCTTATATAAATTAAACGTACATTATTTTTTTAAAGAAGTTTACAAATGTTTTGCAACGATGTAAATACTAAACTTGGGGAGTAAAAATAAATATCTTTATCAATGAATTCAACATACCAATATCTATTTGATTTAACAGATATATAGAGAATATTTAGTTAACCTGAATGCAAATAACAAAATAGGGAAATATAAAATTCATGGTTTTAAACAAGAGAAATAACAATTGCATAATAATCCTGCGCCACATCACAAAATGTTGCTGGTGCGTCAGTGGCGGATCCAGGGAGGAGGGTCCGGGGGTTGGAACCTCCTTTTTTTGGCCGATTAATGCATTTGAATGGAGACATATAGTTGGAACCCCCCCTTTTATCCTGTGTTGGGAACACCCTTTTTAAAATGGCTGGATCCGCCCCTGTGCGTTGTTGTTCTCCTATCTTTTTGGGATAAGGTAATAAATGTGTATTTAATATATATAATACGGGTTCACACATACACATACAGTGGAGATCACTTCTAACCTCTCATTAAATCTGTCAGGAGAACTGTTCTAGAACAGTACGTAGAACTGCCTAGGTTAGAACTGTTCTAGGTAGAACTGATTTGGTCAGTTCTACCTAGAACTGATTTGGACAGTTCTACCCTAGAACAGTTTTAGACAGTTCTTCTTCTTCTTCTTCCGAATAGGTAGGAGTGTAAAACTTCCCGGAACTTGTGTGCTATGAACATATGGACTTAATTTAAAAATAATATGACAAGAAAAATCGTTATCAATAACATATATACATTATGTACAGTGGCTTTAAAGTTTAATAAGTTGATGTGGATCCTTCAAATGTTAGAGTGGATATGCCACTTTTGAAGGATTCCAGGGTGTCTGACATACCTATTGCTTCAGGTAGTGAGTTCCAGTCCGAAATAGTGCGAGGATAAAATGAAAATTTATAGAAATCTTTATTTGTTGATATTTGTCTAAATTTATGTTTCCCCCTAGTGCGTCTATCAGATATTGTTAAGTTGTCCTTAGGAACTTCAACTAACCCCCAATTTATTTTATACAGCATAGTTAATCTAGCCTTTTTCCTTCTTAATTCTAAATTTTCCCATTCCAACGATTTTATTAAATTTGAAACTGCTCCAGGTGATCTGTCTTTATAATCATTGAAGACAAACCTGGCTGCCTTACGCTGTACCTGCTCAACCTGAGTGATGTGTTGTTTTTTGTACGGATCCCAGACAGGGGAAGAGTATTCGACGACCGGACGGACAAGTGATGTGTACGTAAGGTTTTTAACCTTACGTGTGCAGTTTTTTAAGTTCCTACGAAGAAAACCTAAGGTTTTATTTGCCTTACAAGTAATATTGTTTATATGTGTTCCCCAATCAAGATCATGGCTTATAGTTACACCTAAATATTTACTGTCTTTTACTGCTTCTAAAATATGATTATGTAATATATAATCAAAAGTGGAAGGTTTACTTTTTTTAGAAATATGAATTACATAACACTTCTCAGGATTAAAATTCATTTGCCAATCCTCTTCCCATTTTACTAAACTAGACAAATCATTTTGAAGTAATTGTGCATCAGAACTATTATTTACATTTCTATACAATAAACAGTCATCTGCAAAAAGTCTTGCATTGCAAGTTACATGTTCGGGTAGGTCATTTATAAAGAGTAAAAATAATGTTGGGCCTAAAACTGTTCCCTGAGGGACACCAGAATCAACTGCTAGCTAGTTCTAGCTAGAACTGACCAAATATTTTATTTGGTCAGTTCTACTTCTAGAACAGTTCTACGGTTAGAATTGATTTCTAATTCTACGGCTAGAATTGATTTTTATAAATTCTACGGCCAGAATTGATTTATAAGTTCTACGGCTAAAATTGATTTATAAATTCTACGGCTAAAATTGATTTATAAATTCTACGGCTAGAGTTGATTTATAAGTTTTAAGAACTCTTTGCCTTAATATAAAGGCTTAGGTTAAAAAGCGATTTAAATCATATAGAGTTTTGCTATTTTGCCAGTTTTATTTCAGATTTATAATCGGCAAGAGAACATGTTTAACCTGTTAACCACGCCATATTCTGCATGTATGTGCCTGTTCCAAGTCAGGAGCATGTAATTCAGTGATTTCTTTTGATGATGTGCCACATAAATTATTTGTTTTTCTTTCAATTTTTGTACATAAATTAGGCCGTTAGTATTAGGGGAGGGGGGGGGCATTATTATTTGAATTGTTTTACATTTGTTATTCCGGGAATCAGGATTGCTCGTTATCACATAACAAAATTATCGGACCTCAATAACCAATATAATATCAGTTTACGAGTAGTTTTCATACCTCGGACGACCTGTTTAACAAAAATCTTTTGACCGCATCAATCTAAACTGCCATTATTTGCTTTTTCTTTCTGCAAATCTATATAGCTGCACAGTACTTCAGTTTTAATAATTTTAGGTCTAGAGGGACTGTAATATACAAGTTACAGCAATTTTGGAAAAAAAATTTGTTCGCATCAATTTATAGTGCCAGCATGAAGGGGCAGATCCAGCCATTTTTAAAAGGCTGGGGGGGGGGTCCAACTGTATGCTCCCATTAAAATGCATCAATGTTAAAAAAAAAGTGGGGTTCCAACCCTGGACCCCCTCCCCTTGATCCTAAATATTGAATCATAAACAAATATCAATAGTTTTTATACTTCAGACTGAGTCGTGTAATAAAATCTTTTGACTGCATCCACCAAAACTTACCTTATTTGCTTTTTATAGCTGCACAGCAATTCAGTTATAATTTTAGGTCGAGAGGGACTAGAATATAAATAACTGCAATATTGGACATCAATGACCACAAATTTTTTTTCGCATCAATTGAGGGTACCAGCATTTCCTATTTTCATTCAAAATATCGCATCTGAAACAAATATCAGTAGTTTTCATACCTCAGACTGACTCATGTAACAAAATTATTTGTCTGCATCAATCAAAACTGACCATATTTGACAGCATCAACCAAAACTGACCATATTTGACCACATCAACCAAAACTGACCATATTTGCTCTTTTTTATGTAACTCTTATAGTGGCATAGTAAATCTGTAATATTTTTATGTAAGGATGGAGTGTATAATCATGATAATACAAATTATCTATATTATACGGTTACTGCATGAATATTGGGGAATATTGTTCCGAGTAGAATTTTATATTGCACAAGCTTATATTTTTATAGCAGGATGGATTGTTTAATATAAATGAAAGCAGTATTGGAAAACAAAATTATGCTTGACGCATCAGTTTATAGTGCCAGCATGTCCTCCTTTTAATCAAAATTTTGAATCGTAAACTAATTTCAGTAGTATTGATATCTCAGACTGACTCATGGATATAACAAAATATTTGTCCGCATCACCCAAAACCATGAAAACTGACCATATTTATAGCTTACTATGCGGTATGGGCTTTGCTCATTGTTGAAGGCCGTACGGTGACCTATAGTAGTTAATGTCTGTGTCATTTTGGTCTTTTGTGGATAGTTGTCTCATTGGCAATCATACCACATCTTCTTTTTTATATTTGACAGCATCAAGCAAAACTGACCATATTTACACTTTATAATGTGAATCTTAATATATCTATAATACTAAAATTACGAGGTCCAATTTGTCAGTCGTCATCACGTAAAAACGACGAATCAAAGAATTCAACTTTATATATAACTAATATAGTACAAAGGTGTAGATTAAAAATTACACCACTCCAGGCCCTTTTGTTTTCCACGTAATTAATATTGCCAATAATTAAGAAGTTCCGGGTCGAGTCCGATACCGATACCAATAGTATATTCACCTGTTACCTATTACCTTATTTGTACGTTCCGCATCTGACAGGCGCACCAACAAACGGTGTATTCAGGATTAATATGCTATATACACGGGTCATAATCTCAGGGTTGACACTACTAAATTGTCAAATTGTTACCTATTGTAGTATTTTAATCAGCAAGACTTTCAAAGATAACAATACGAATACTAAAAATCTGGACTAAAAATAAGGCGTATAGGTACAGTTTTCAATTTGTTAGCGGGCATGACGTAAAACAGCGAATGAAAGAATTCAACTTTATTTATAACTAATATAGGACAATGCTGTTGATTAAAAAATACTCCATTCCAGGACCTTTTGTTTTCCAAATAATTTATATTACCAATAATTGACGCGTTCAAACAGAAAGATTTGAAAGCAGAGAAAACTGTGTATCTTATAATCGGCATGACTTTATCAGATGACAATACTTCTACTAAAATAAGGCTTGCGCATAGTTATATAATACTTTAATTCAGTCACGGACCCGCGATATCACGGGTGTGTTCTAGTATATATATATATAGCCGCATAGTAAATCACTTATAGTTACATATCACGATGGATTGTTTAATTCAAATGACAACAATATTGTAACACATTGGCTACAAAAAAAATTCCACATCAATTAAAAGTACCAGCAATTTTCTGCAAGTCCTCTAAGTCTTTTTATTCAAAATATTGAATTGTAAACAAATTTCATCAGTTTCGATATACATGTATCAGACCGAGTCGTTTTAACAAAATTATTTGACCACATCAACCAAAACTGAACTTATTTACACTTATCATGATTTATATATATATGGCCTCAGTCATTGTAAACCAATAATATTTCTATGTAAGGACGGATCATATGATAAAAATGACACCGACTTTGGAACACAATACACCTTATTGCTAATCCTGGCTGACCCGGCCTCTTGAACTTTTGAAGCATACAACAATCACTTTTCCTTTGTGGCGTCAGATATTTTGTTTTATGACGTCAAATTTTTACGGGAACCTGTGTGATATCCAGTAATGGCAGACAAATAGCGATAAGGGAGCTACCATTTGATTCTTATGGGGGGGGGGGGGGGGGGGGGGGCTAGGATGAAATTTGAAAAAAATAGGCAGGACAGGAGTTTTGAGTAAAAAAAAAGGCAGGATGTGACACTTGCAAAAAAAAAAAGTCGGGACGACAATTAAGGTAAAAAAAAGTCAGGATAAACTAAAAAAAAAAAGGCAGGACCGATTAGAGTGAAAAATAAAAAGGCAGGACAGAGATTACAGCTAAAAAAACTGCAGGACTAAATTTTTCATCCTAGCCCCCCATAAAAATCAAATGGTAGCTCCCTAAGGTGTATTTATGTTCCAGACATGAGTATTTGGACCGTACACGTACGGTCCGGACCGTATACGTTTACTCGTACGGTCCGACCATACGCGTACGGTCGGACCGTATGAATATACGCGTATGGTCCAGTACGAGATAACCACAATCTTTATTTTTAGTTTTATAAATTGTTATCATTATAAATATAATTACTTTTAGATGGATAAAATGAACAATTGAACAATTGACATTGAATATTTGTTTAATTGTATATCTGAATACTATTTTGGTACTCTCGCCCAAGGTGACACTTACTACCACAATTAATGATATTTTTTTTACATTTACATGTTTGCAGTTCATTCATGTTCCTTTGCATTTGCATTTTTTTGTAAAGTTTGTAATATTCTAAAATTGTCGTCCCACATCATGTTAACTTCCGATATTGTAAATTTCTATGATCATAATTCAATTAATGTACTACTGATCGACATACTAAATACAAGCGTAAATAATAAGCGTGAATTTTTTTATTAGTTAACAAATAAAGCTTTTATTCTAATTACAATTGAACTTTTCCATATTAATTTGAGAGTTAAGTTATGTTGATCTGTACATGAACTTTACATGCATTTGTAACTTATAAACTTAAGCAACTTCTTAATGATATTAATCAGACCGTACGCGTACGGTCCGACTGTATGAGTATTTTGAAAAAGTACGCATACGGTCCAGACCGTACGCGTACGGTCCAAATACTCATACGGTCCGGAACATTTATACCATATCTAAAAATTTAGCGCGCCGTTATTTCCTCTCTGTAGGTCCTCTCTGTATCCATAATAATGAACCGTCACTTTTAAAAGTGGCTTTTTAAGTCCGTTAGTTTGTACTGAGACTACTATATAGTAGTCTCAGGTTTGTAATGGGTTTTTTTTAAACAAAACTATTTTACAGCATCATCCAACACTCACATGACTGATTCATATACTTTATTTTAAAATAAAAAGTACATGTATGGGAAGTTCTCTTCTTAGAATAGTAAACTGTTGATATAATTTGAAGAAGGCAAAGAAACATGCATGATTTTGTCCAGGGGCAAATGTTTCATTCATGTTCAGATGAGTATATTTTTGTTCCAGACTCCCTGATATCATTTATAATCGTTATGGATAAGTCTAGCTAAATTGACGAGATGGTGCAAATGTATATAGGTTTTTACGTTATAATACAACACTTTTTCATTAATATCCCATAATTCATCCACTGTACAATTTTCATTTGAACATTTGTCAAAACAGAATCTTAAATGAATGTAAATCCAAGGCAAACAAGGTAAATTACGATTAAAATCCCATGAATTAAATGCAGAGTTATATTTATGAAGAGACTGTTAAAAACGGGGAACGAAGAAACGTAAACAATGATGTTACATGATGTTTTTTAAATGAAAATAAAAAATAAAAAATCCCACCTGCGCTTTCTCAAGAAAACTTTCACAGTGTTGTACTACTTTTGGGACAAATTATATCAAAATTATAGAAAACTTCATCGGCTCTAACTCAAAATATGGACAATTTTATGTTTAGGGCGTCTTGAAATCTTTTGACAGCTGCCGAAGTGCTAATTTTCAACCTTTTTCAGCTGGACCAAATCACTACTTTCCTTTAAAATTCTGGAACCAAATTTTTTTACAGTGTAATTTCACCCCTACTTGCAATTTGAGGCATTAAACATGGAGAAATAAATTTGGAAGGGGTATACAAATTAATGGCAAGTAACCCACTGTCAACACTAGGGACTATATTCGGGACGACAATTGTGGTCTCGGACCTTCTATTCACTTCCGATATTTGTACATGTAACGTTTGATCAGTAAAAAATATAGAAAATCTGCTATAGCAAAGTAATTGGAAGTGATTTATTTCTTCTAAATTCTAAAGTGCCCTTATTGCAGTGACGTCATTTAGAACTGTTCTACAGTCCTGACTGATTAAGTCGGTTCTGCTGACAGTTCTACAGTTAGAACTGATTTGGACAGTTCTACCTAGAACTGATTTAGACAGTTCTACTCTAGAACTGATCCTGACAGTTCTACCTAGAACTGATTCTGACAGTTCTACTTAGAACCGTTCTAGGGTAGAACTGTTCTAGGTAGCTATATAGAACTGTCTTGGACAGGTTAGAACAGTTCTATGACAGATATTCTGACAGTTCTAATGAGAGGTTAAAAGTGATCTCCACTGTATGTGTATTATATTTAAAGCATAAACACAACATTTCTAAAGTGTAAACAATGAATGAAAAAATAATTTGATTATATATTTTTCAATATCTTCGATTAAAAAAAAAAAAAAATGCTTCACACAAAATCATTTTCAATATGGGAAATTTTTCATTTTTCTATATTTTAAGGATTTTTCAATTTTTATAGGCAAATTGAAAAATGCTCCACATTGGAGTATTTTTCATTTTTCAATTTTTCAAGGCAAATTGAAAATTGCTCCACGTTTTAGCAATTTTCATTTTTCAATATTTTTAGGCAAATAGAAAAATGCTTAAGGTTAGCAATTTCAATATTTTGTTCTTAAGAAGGAGATTGATTTTTTTTTTTTTATTATTTACAATCAAATTCGAATGTTTTAATTTATTCAAACTGTTGATAAGATGAAATCTTTGAAAGACAAACTTATCATTACTTTTTACATTATCCTCGTGAAATCAAATAATGTAATCTCATGACGAAAATAATTTTTCAGTAGTGACTTCAACAGATTTTTGTTACATTTATCAAACCAATTAACTTTAAAATTAGTATTTTGCAAAATCTATTTTTTTCAGCTTAAAACGAAAAATGTTTGGCGTAAATATAAACGGTCTCACATAACATATTGGTATATGAAGATTTATTTTTTGGTGTAAAGAGCACACCTCTTATGGTACATACAGTGAACATTCACGAGTATAACGTATAAACTGATGTGATACATGTAAGTTAATGCCAAGTTGGAAAAGTAAAAAGTTGAAAAATCATGCTTGTCGTTGTTTCTAACTTAAAAATCACTAAAATTATAGTTTACTATACTGAGCGTCAGTGCATTGAAAAAGATTGTCAGGTGATAAAACAAGAGGCTCTCAAGAGCCTGAATCGCTCATCTTGATTTTTTTGGCATTTATCTTTCGTTTAAGAGTTTAAGCGTCCAATTTTTATCGTAGTTTTTGTTTTTGTTTAACAATGTTTAATGTATATTAATAAGTGATTGAAAATGCAGTTTTTTGTCATACTTTCTTCAAAAGCAAGAGAAAAAGGTGTTTAGTGTGAGTTTTTAAGTTTGTTAGGTTTTTAAAAGGTGATTAACTGCAGTTGACTTGAAGATGCTTATTTTGATAAATCTGTTGCAAAAAACTGTCTCATTGATTATCATACAAGATATCTTCTTTTCTATATTTGGTTCAAATAGTATTGAGAATGAAAATAGTGAATATGTTTTAGAGACAATAGATTGAAAATAATATACAAGATAATTGAAGGTAGAAAACACAGCCATTAGGTCTTTAATACACTGATATATAGCACACAAAGAGTTAGGTTTGTTCATTTTTTGAAAAAGGAATAAGTTTTGGAAAATGGACATTTCTGAATTTTTGAATATTGCGAAACATACAGGTAAAGCAAAATTTTAACAAGGAGGTGTCCATTGAATACAGATTGTTCACTTGACCTATCATTTTCTATGTTCAGTGGATTGTGAAATTGCATGTACACCAAACAATCATTCCATACAGCAAATATAATTGATCTATTGCTATTAGTACTAGGATAAAATGCTTTGCTTAGCGCAGCTTGATACGATAGCAGATGTTGAACCCTGAACACTTGGGGCAAATTGGACACAATATTCAAGCTTGATACTGTCTGAATTTGGAATTTGATCAAATTTTTGACATAATATAGGTTTCTGACACAAAATAAATGTCAAGATCTTACAAATCTATTGCACAATACTGTTTCAGTTTATCTTTATCATTAATAATATTCAAGAGGATAAACAAAAACTGAAAAATTTAGTGGCAGCAATCCAACAATGGGTTGTTAGATTCAACTGAATCCCAATTGAAAATTTTGAAATAGCAATTTTGTCAACAATTTAAAACAAAGCAATCAATTTTACTATTGATATAGCATGAAGAAGCAAACAAACAAAATAAAAATAAATTTGAAGGCCCCTTTAAAGGTTTTATAGGACTATGACAGCCATTTTGCACATAAAACCCCCATGGGCATTTTGAAATGTTGGCAGGTATGCATATTGTTTATCAATTCAAGATTACAAAAAACAGCAAAAATCATAGCATTCACCTTAAGTTTTGTTGGAATTGGTTCAGTATTTTCAAAGGAAACGATTTTTTAAAGTTTAAAAACATGATAAACAAATTGTGTAAAATTGTCTTTAAGGCGGTACCCAACACTTTCACTAAATTAAAAATTAATTTGGCTCGTATAATTTCCAAAAATTTTGACAAACCATGTACTTTGACCCTTTAACAAAATTATATAAAGTTCAAAAAAATTGAACCAACCATTTTATCTGAAAAATTACACTGGTTATAAAGCAGTTTGACAAACACTAATTTTGAGCATTGAGAAGCTTTATATTCCATTAACAACACAACGTTATTAAAACGTTTAGCTGATTTTACAGAGTTATCTTCCTGTAGTGTTATGTACCACCTTAAAGGGCAATAACTCCTTCAGGGGTCAATTGACAGTTTTGGTTATATAACTTATTAGTAGATCTTACTTTGCTGAAAAAAATTTTGCTTACAGTTTCTCTTTATTCAAGATGATAACCAAAAATAACCAAAATTACCAATTTAGTGACAGCAACCCAACAATGGGTTGTTAGATTCATCTAAAAATTTCAGGGCTGATAGAACTTAACCAATTAACACTTTTATCCCTGTCAGATTTGCTCTAAATGCTTTGGCTTTTGAGATATAAGCCAAAAACTGCATTTACCCCTATGTTCTATTTTAAGCCATGGCGGCCATGTTTTTGAAGAAACAGAAAATAAAACACAAACTTTATACTACATACCCTTAGGATCATGCAGCTTAAATTTGGTTGGAATTGGTTTAGTAGTTTAGGAGGAGAAGATTTTTTAAAGTTAAAAAACATGATACAAAAATTGTGTAAAATTGTCCTTAAAGGGAAATAACTCTTTAAGGGGTCAATTGACAATATTAGTCATATTAACTTATTTGTAGATCTTACTATGCTGAACATATTTGCTCTTTACAGTTTATCTTTATCATTAATACTACTCAAGATAATAACCAAAAACTGCAAAATATCCTTAAAACTACCAATTTAGTGGTACATATATATATAGCAGCCCAACAATGGGTTTTTAGATTCATCTGAAAATTTCAGGGCTGATAGAACTTTATCTTATGAACCATGTCAGATTTGCTCTAACTGCTTTGGTTTTTGAGATATAAGCCAATTACTGCATTTTACCCCTATGTTCTATTTTTAGCCATGGCGGTCATGTTCTTTGAGGATACAAAAAATAAAACACAAACTTTATTCTAGACACCCTAAGGACCATTCACCTTAAGTTTAGTTGGAATTGGTTCAGTGGTTTCAGAAAAGAAGATTTTTTTAAAGTTAGAAATTATGATAAACAAATTGTGTAAAATTGTCCTTAAAGGGCAATAACTCTTTAAGGGGTTAATTGACAATTTTGGTCCTATAAAAACTTATTTGTAGATCTTACTTTGCTGAACATATTTGCTGTTTACAGTTTCTATTCAAGATAATAACCAAAAACTGCAAAATTTCCTTAAAATTACCAATTTAGTGGCAGCAACCCAACAATGGGTTTTTAAATTCATTTGAAAATTTCAGGGTTGATAGAAGGTTACCTTATGAACACTTTAAGCCATGTCAGATTTGCTCTAACTGCTTTGGCTTTTAAGATATAAGCCAAAAACTGTATTTTACCCCTATGTTCTATTTTTACCCATGGCGGCCAATTTTTTTTTACGAAACAGAAAATAAAGCACAAACTTTATTCTAGATACCTGAAGGATCATTCAGATTAAGTTTGGTTGGAATTGGTTCAGTAGTTTCAGAGGAGACGATGTTTGAAATAGTTTACACCAGATGGATGACGACGACGGCCGACGACTACGACGACGACGGACGACGACGGACGACAAGTGATGGGTAAAGCTCACTGTTCTTTCGGAACAGTGAGATAAAAAAAAAAAGAAATGTCCACATGATCAACATGATCAAACAGGCGTTCGAAAATCGAAAATCTAAAGTCCTTTGAAATCAGAAAATATTGTCTTAATCTCTTGAAAATACTTAATATTAAATTCATAGTTCTTACAAGTATTTGCTGAAAATGGATGTAATAATATATTACCTGTTGGATGTCGAACAGAACCAATTTAGTCTAAGGTTCAAAGTCTATTACATTTAAACCCACCCCATAGATATGTGTGTTTACTTGTAATAATAATTTATTCATCTATATAGATAGCGGCTTAGTTGATGAAAACGAATAATGTCACAAATAAAACTGACAATATATAATCATTATTGTGTGGTATGACATAGATATTTATTTCCCAGTGCATATTAAAATTATCAAACTTACCTAGTAATCTTTATCAATTTTAAATATGGCTACCAGGAAGGGAAAAAAACAACAAACCTATCACTTGTCAGATTATACTTGATTGACAATACAAATAA
>JAHUZM010000655.1:0-23756 GCA_019925275.1 Mytilus edulis
TTAAACAGTTTATGTGGGTTTTAATTCCAACCAAAATTTAAATCATTCAATCAAAACTAATCTTTAACCCAAAATCAATTTATTTTTCCCCAACCCAAACAAACAAACAATCAATCAATCAATTAATAATCAACAATCAAAAACAATTTCCCTTTTATGTTTAAAACTTTCCCAAGGCCTTTTTTTTTTGGGTTTTTTAATTTACACTTTTTAAAAAATTTTAACCCCAAATTTTTAAACCCAAAATTTTAAAACCAAAAATTTAAAACCCAAGGGTTTTTAAAAAAACCAAAAAAACCAACCAACCCCCCAATTTAATAGTTTCCGTTTTAATTTTTCTTCGGGGCAAATTTTTTTTTTTTCCTTGGGTTTTAACCCTATCCAAAAACCCCTGTTTAAAACCCAAAGTTTTAACCACTTTTTACCAAAGGGTTTTAAAAAACTTTTTAAAAAAAAAATGTTTAAAAAACCAACCCCTTTTTAAAAAACCAAACAATCAAGCCCTGTTTCCGTTTCATGTTTTTTAAGGGGGGGAATTTTTTTTTTTCCCTTTTTTAATTGACCTTCCAACCCTATTTAAACCAAAAGTTAAACAACTTTAAAAAAAGTTTTTAAACCCCTTTTTCCCCTTTTTAAATAACCCCCAAAATGTTTTAAAAACCCAAACCAAAAAAACCAAACAATCAAAATGTTCCTTTCTTTTTTTACGGGGCCCAAAATTTTTTTTTTTTTTGTTTTTAAAATTTCTACCAAAACCAAATTTTAAAAACCCCTTTAAAACCCAAATTTTAAACCCAAATTTTAACTAACCAAACAACTGTTTAAAAAACCAAACCCAAAAAACCCCAAACAAACAATGCATGTTTTGTTTTTGGTTTTTATCGGGGGAATTTTTTTTTTTTTAATTGGCCTTTCCAAACCCAAAGTTTTAAACCCAAAAATTTTTTTCCAACGTTTAAAAAACCCCTGTTTTTCCAAAGGGTTTTAAACCAAATTTAAAAAAAAAATTTTTTAACCAAAATTTTAACCCCCAAAAAACGTTTTAACCAACCAACAAAACCAAAAAAATCAATCTTTTTTTTTCATTTTTTCTACGGGGTCCCTTTTTTTTTTTGCTTTTTTTTTAGCCACCCCAACTTTTAACCCCCGTGTTTTAAACCAAAGTTTTAACCTTTTTAAACCAACTGTTTAAAACCAAATTTTAACTAACCAAAAACTGTTTTAAACCAAAAACCAAAAAACCCCCCAATCAATGCTTTTCCTTTATTTTTTCATACCGGGGGCCCAAGGGGTTTTTTTTTCCCCTTTTTTTTAACCTATCCAACCAACTGTTTTAAAACCCAATTTTTAAAAAAATTTAAAAAACCCAAAAATTTTTAAACCCAAAGGTTTTTTTCTAACCCAAACCCCGTGTTTAAAACCCAAACCCAAAAAACCCCAACAATTTTAATTTTTTCCGTTTTATTTTTCAAAGGGGCCAAATTTTTTTTTCCCCCCTTTTTTAAAAACCCCAACCAAATTTTTTTAACCCGGGTTTTAACCCCCAAACAAAAAAAAAAGCTTTTTTCCGTTTCATTTTTCATACGGGGGCCCAAATTTTTTTCCTTGTTTTTTTAGCCTATCCAAACCCAAATTTTTCCAAGTTTTAAAAACCCAAAAATTTTAAAACCCAAAATTTTAAAACCAAATTTTTAAATAACAAACCCAAATTTTTAACCAAACCAACCAACCAACAATCAATGCATTTTTTCCGTTTTTTGTTTTTAAAATCCAAGGGGGTTTTTTTTTTTTTTTTAAAACCTTTTCCCAACAAAGGGTTAAAACCCAAAGGTTTTTAACCCCTTTTTTAAACCCCAAAATTTTAAAAAACCCAAAGTTTTTTTCCAACCCCCAACGGTTTTAAACCAAACCCCAACCAACAAACGCATTTCCGTTTTTTTTTTTCCAAAAAGGGGGGGGGTTTTTTTCTTTTTTTAAATTAACCAAACCAAACCCAAATTTTTAAACCGGGCTGGGTTTTCCAACTTTAACCAAAAGGTTTTTAAACCCAAAGGGTTTTAAATAACCAAAAAACTGTTTTTAAAACCCCAAAACCAAACCCAAACAATTTAATCAACAAACTTTTTTTGTTTTGTGGGTTTTTTTTTCGGGGGGCCCAAATTTTTTTTTTTTTTTGGGTTTTTTTAGCCTTCAATTTTTTCCAATTTTAAATGTTTAACCAAAAAAAATTTTTTTAAACCCCAAAGGGTTTTTAACCCAAACCCAAATTTTAACCAAACCAACAACAAACAATCAAACAAAGATTTTTCCTTTTATCTGTTTTTTACGGGGGCCCAAACCTTTTTTTTTCCCTTTTAATTTTGCCTACCAAAGGGTTTTAAATAACCCAAATTTTTTAAAACCCAAAGGGGGTTTAAACCAAAATTTTAAAAACCAAAACCCAAAAAGTTTTAAACCAAACCCCCAACCAAACAAACAACCCCAAAAATTTTTTTGGGTTTTTTTTAAAATCAAAAAACTCTTTTTTTTTGTTTTTTTTTAAAAACCCTATACCCCCTTTTTAAACCAAATTTTTTAAACCAAACCAAAACCCCCCCCAAAAACAATTTAACAATTCCTTAAAATTTAAAGGGAATTTTCCCTTTTAATTTTTTTAATTTAAAACCAAATCCTTTTTTTTTTTTGTTTAAGGGGAACCCCTTTTTTAAAAATTTTAATTTAAAAAACCCTCACCAAAATCAAAAATTTAAACTTTTTATATTAAATTTTTTTTTTTAAAAGGTTTAAAAAAAAAGGGAAGGAAAAACCCATCTTTTTTTTAAAAAATTTAATTTTAATATTTTCTTACATCCTTTTGAAAAAAAAATCCCCCCCTTTTATCATTTTAAACACTGAAACTACAATCCAATCGACCCCCAAAATTTACAGTACAGGCAACATGTCTAAAGTTCATAAAAAAAGGGGGTGCCGATACCTCAAACTTTTCCCCTAAAAAAAAAAATTGCAACCCCGAAAAATTGCTTCTGGGTCCGTAAATCTCATAAAATGCTAATAAAAATGCCCGCTCCAATTGAAATACTTATCTGTTTCAAGGGGCTGAAAAATTACTTTATCAAAAAAAACCTTAAAGTGTTTTAAAAAAGTTACACCGAATAAATTAAACCAAAACATCATGTGGTGAACTGATCAAAGTCAATTTCCACAATGCAAAAGAAATTACATTTACATTCCTCTCTAACATTTTTCTGTTCAACACCCCCCCTAAAGAAAAAAAAAACTAAGTTTTCGTTTTATTACCCCGTCAGGGGGTCTCCTCAATCGGCCGCGCCTGGAACCAAAAAAATTTAAAAATTTCCAAACAAAAATAAACTTCTCCTAAACACAATACAAACCCCTTACAGAAAAAAAAACAAACAACAAAAAAACAAACAAACAAAAAAACAAACAAAAAAAAAAACAACCCCCCCCCCCCCCCCCCCAAACAATCTTTTTCAAAAAAAACCGTTACAAAGCTTTTTAAAAGCAAATTATTTTTATTGTAAAAAGCCTTTTTAAACCTTCTGTTCCGTTAATATAAAAAAAAAAAATCTCCCCCAACCCCCTTTTTCCCCCCCCCCCCCCCCCTTTTTTTTTTCCCTCCACTTTCAACTGAAGGTTTTGGTCTATCTATCTATCTACCTTCAAAGTTTAAAAAACACAAAACCCGTTTTTTCCCTATTATTTAAGGCTTTCCTTTCTTAAATGGGGAAAAACCTACGTTTTCGTTTTTTTTTATTATTATTATTATTAAATTTTTTTATTATTATTTTCTTTTTCCTCGTCCGTTTTCAAAGCCAAAATCAAGAAAAAAACCCAAAATACCAAAGATCTTTGGGAATTATCATATAAAATTTTATCTTGTATTGAATACCAATTTCTGTTTACCTTAAGGGTTTTTCTCCCCAATTTCAAAAAACCTGTTTTCACACTCCTCATAAACTATAAAACTTACGGGAAAAGGTTTTTTTTTTAAATGTTCCTTGAAAAATTTCAACTTCAAAAAACCTTTTAAACCCAACGATCCCGGCCCTTTATAGGATTATTTCCCCCTTTAATTTTTTTAAAAAATTTCGATATGCAATAAATTTTTCCCTGAACCGTAATCAAAAGATCGGTTTTGATTTGAGTTCATTGGGCCAAAAAAAAAATTAGGGCAAGTCAAAGGGCAAGGCTATTTTTTTTTTTCAAAAATTTTTCATTTCCCCTTTTAAATATGAAATTTAAATACAGAAAAAATTAAAACATTAAAAAGATGTCTTAACAAATTTTTTACATTATAATATGATTTACCCTCATGTAAGGGACATAACTCCCATTGATGGGTTTTTAAAAAAAACCCTTTTTAGGAAAAAAATCCTTTAAAAAAAGGTCCTGCCCCCTCTCTTTTGCAATGACCTTTTGGGCAATGACCTTGACAAGCCCAAGGGCAAAGGCAAGGTCATCAAAATTTTGGTTTTTGGCACTATTTAAACATTTTATGGGTTTGAATTCCAAACCCAACAATCAATTTAATAATCAAAATTTAACAATCAATCAATCAATCTAACCTAAACAACAATAATCTTCAATCAAACAATCAATCAAACAAAGCATTTTTCCCTTTTTTGGTTTTAATACGGGATCCAAGGCCCCTTTTTTTTTTGCGTTTAAAAAACACTTTCCAACTGTTTTAACCCCCTGTTTTAAACCCAAAAATTTACCCAAAATGTTTTAACCCAACGGAAAAAAACCAACCCCAACCCAACCAAAACCCAATCAATCAATGCATGTTTCGTTCATGTGTTTCAACGGGATTCATTTTTTTTTTTTCGCTTGTTTTAAATTACCCATCCAACCAACGTTTAACCAAGGTTTTTAACCAACGTGTTTCCCAAAAAACCCCAACGTGTTAAACCCAACTTTTAAACAACTGTTTAACTAACCCCAAACCCCGGGTTAACTAACCAAACAATCAAGCAGTTTCCGTCATTTTTTCATACGGGTCCCAAGGGGTTTTTTTTTCCGCTTTTTTAAATTACCTATCCAAACCCTGTTTTAACCAACTTTTTTTAAACCACGTGTTTTAACCAAAGTTTTAACCCAAATTTTTTAATCCCCAAAACCCCAAAAAAAACCAATCAATCAATGCATGTTTTCCTTTTTATGTTTTCATACGGGGTCCAAGGTTTTTTTTTTTGCTTTTTAATTGAGCTATCCAACCAACGTGTTTTTTAACCAAAGTTTAACCAACTTTTAAAACCCAAAGGTTTAAAAACAACGTGTTTAAAACCCAACCCCCAAACCCAAACACAAAAGCATTTTCGTTTTTAAAGTTTTTACGGGGCCAATTTTTTTTTTTTTTTTTTTTTAAAAAACCATCCAACCAAATGTTTAACCAAAATGTTTAACCCAATGTTAAACCAACGTGTTTAAACCCAAAGTTTTAAAAATTTAAAAAAACCAACCAACGGGTTTTTTAAAACCCAAAAAAAAAAAAAACCAAACAATCAACATTTTTGTTTCATTTTTTCATACGGGATCCAAGGTTTTTTTTCGCTTTTTTTAATTACCATCCAACCCCAACGTGTTTAACCAAAAGTTTTAACCAACTTTGTTTAACCAAAGTGTTAAACCAAAAGGGTTTTAAACCAAGGTTTAACTAAACCCAAAAAAAATTTTAAAACCAAAAAACCATCAAACAAGCTTTTTCCGTTTCATTGTTTTATACGGGATCCAAGGGGTTTTTTTTGCTTGTTTTTTGCCTTCCAAACCCGGGTTTAACCCAACGGTTTAAAACCCCGTGTTAAACCCAATGTTTTAACAACGGTTTAAACTAACCCCAACGTGTTTAAAAAACCAACAAAACCAATCAAATCAATGCATGTTTTTTGTTTCTGTGTTTATACGGGGCCAAAGGTTTTTTCCCCGGTTTTAATTGTACCAACCCTTGTTTTAAAAACCAAAGTGTTTAACCAACCAACAATAAACAAGCATTTTCCGTTTTTGTGTTCAACGGGGGCCAAGGTTTTTTTTCGCTTTTTTTAATTGGCCTATTAAAAACGTTTTAACCCCGGTTTAAACCAACATTTAACCAACGTGTTTAATAAAAACCCAAAGGTTAAAAACCAAAAACCATCAACAAAGCATTTCCCTTTTATGTGTTTCATACGGGGTCCAATGGGGTTTTTTTGCTTTTTTTAATGACCCATCCTTCAACGTGTTTAAAAAAATGTTTAACCAACGTTTTTTAAAAATTTTTAAACCCAAACCCAAACCCAAATTTTTTAAAAAAACAAAAATTCAACACCCTTATGTTTTCTACGGGGTCCAATTTTTTTTTTCCTTTTTTTTTTAACCATCCCCAATTTTTTAACCACTTTTAACCACGGGAACCAACATGTTTAACCAACGTTTAACTAAACCCAAAAAGTGTTTAACCAACCAACCCAACCCAAACTCAATAATAAGCATTTTTTTTCTGTGTTTTATACGGGAAACCAATTTTTTTTTTTTGGGTTTTAATTAGCCAAAACCCAAGGGTTTAACCAATCAATGTTTTTTAACCAAAAATTTTTAAAAGTTTTAAAAAACCCGTTTTAACCCAAAATAACTTAATATTTTGGCATTTTCCGTTTCACTTTTAACGGGATCCAATTTTTTTTTTTTCCCCGTTTAATTGCCCCTACAATTTTTTTAAAAAACCCAACGTTTTTTAACCAATTTTTAAAAAACATGTTTAAAAACCTTTTGTTTAACCAAAACCACCAATAAAAACCTTTGATTTTCTGTTATGGTTTAATACGGAAAATGCTTTTTTTTTTCCCCCTTTTTTTAAAAAAAACCCTAACCAGTTTTAACCCTTTTTAAAAAAAACAAACCTCAATCATCTTTAAATTCCTTAAAAGCAATTTTTTTATGTTTTAATAAATCCAATCTCTTTTTTTGCGTTTAAAGACCCTTTAAAATTGTTTAATTAATAAAACCAACAACCAAAACAACAAAAAAAACACCAAATAAAAAAATTTTTTTTTAACATAAAAAAAAAAAAAAAAGGAAAACCTTTCAATTATTTTAAAGAATTTTAATTTAATATTATTTTAAATTTTCCTTCAAAAAAAAAAAATCCCCCTCTTTACATTTAAAAACACTAAAAACTACAATCCAATCGCCCCAAAATTTACAGCACGGGGAAAACTTATAAGGGGTCTAAAAAACTGGTCCCAATCCTAAAATTTTCCTAAACAAAAAAATTGAAATGCCGAAAAATTTTCTGGGTCTAAATCTCATGAAATCTACATAAAATTCCCTCCAATTGAAATACTTACCCGTGGAAAAACGGTCTAAAAATTACTTATCAGAAAAAAATCCTTAAATTTTGTTTTTTTACACCAAATAATTAAATCCAAAAATGCACGCGGTGAACGGATCAAATTAAATTTTACAATACAAAAGAAATTACATTTTGGGGCATCCGTCTCTTTTCATTTTTTTTAAAAATCCCACCTAAAAGAAAAAAAAAGACAAGTTTTTGTTTTAAAACCCCCTCACGGGGTCCCCAATTTTGGCCGCCGGGACCTAAAAAAAAAATTAAAACTTTCCCAAAATAAAAATAAAAATTCTCCTAACACAATACTATAGACCCCCTTTCAAAACAAAAAACAAACAAAAAAAACAAAAAAAACAAACAAAAAAAACAAACAACAAAACACCCCCCCCCCCCCCCCCAATCAAATTTTTTCAAAGGGGGGAAAACCGTTTACAATTTCTTTTTTAAAACAATTTATTTATATTTTAAAAAAGGGCCTTTTTTTAACCATCGTTTTTAATAAAAAAAAAAAAAATCTCCCCAACCCCCTTTTGCCCCCCCCCCCCCCCTTTTTTTTTCCCTCCCTTAAACTAATGTATTTGTGTCATCTATCTATTATCCATCAACGTTTTAAAACGACAACTCCTTTTTTTTCCCATTATTAATCTTTTCCTTTTTTTAAAAGGGGAAAGCCTTACTTATTTCTTTTTTTTTATTTTATTTTTTATTTTATATTATTATTATTTTTTTCCGTCCGTTTTCAATCAAAATCAAAGGAAAGTACGCAACATATCCCAAAAATCTTTTTATCTTTAAAACAGGAAAATAAAAATTTTTGTAAATTTTGAATAACCAAGGTTTCTGTTTACCCTTTGGGGGTTATCTCCCAATTTCAAAAAACACGACACTACTCCCAAAAAATAGATTCGGGAAAAGGTTTTTTTAAGTTCCTTCCAAAGTACAACTTCAAATAACTTTAACCGAAGCATCCCTGCCTTTTTTAGGGTTTTTCCCCCTTTAAAATTTAAATTTTCGATATCATAAAATCTCATGAACGAAGTCATAAAGACTGGGGGTTTTTCAGTTTTATTCATTGGAAAAAAATGAAAATAGGGCAAGGTCAAAGGTCGGGTAAATTTTTTTTGATTTTTCCAAAAGTTTTTAAATTTCCCATAACATTGAACGGATGATACAAAAAAATTAAGCATTGAAAAATTTTGGGTACTTCAAGGGGCAATTTTTTTACATTATGACTATACTATTTCCCACAGAAAGGGGACATAACCCCATTGGGGGTTTTAAAAACCATTTTTGGGCAAAACTTTTTAAAACAAAAGGCCTTACCCTCGGGGTTTTTTGAATCCTTGTGAGCAATACCTTGACGAAGGGCCAATAAATAAGGTCACAA
This sequence comes from Mytilus edulis, assembly GCA_019925275.1. NCBI lineage: Eukaryota > Metazoa > Mollusca > Bivalvia > Mytilida > Mytilidae > Mytilus > Mytilus edulis. Next base: position 8,733 of record JAHUZM010000655.1, read on the forward strand.
ATTATGTTTTTTGGCACTATTTAACGTTTTTTGGTGTTTTAATTCCAAACCACCAATCAATAATCATCAATCAATCAATCAATCAATCAACAATCAACTCAAAAAATAATAAAACAAACAAACAATCAAACAAAAACAAGTTTCCTTTTAGGTTTAATACGGGCCAAAACTCTTTTTTTTTTTTGTTTAATTACACTTTTAAATGTTTAACCAACGTTTTAAAACCCAAAATTTTTCCACTTTTTAAAAACCCCAAAAAAACAACCCCAACCAACCACCAACCAAAACCAAACACAAAGCATGTTTTTTTTCATGTGCTACGGGGGCCAAAATTTTTTTTTTTTTCGTTGTTTTATTAGCCTATCCCAAACCCAAGTTTTAACCAACGGAAAAAGTTTAACCCCTTTTTTCACCAACGGTTAAACCAACTGTTTAACCAACTTTAACTAACCAACCAACGGTTTTTAAATAACCCAAACAATCAATCAGTTTTCCCTTTCATGTGTTTCATAGGGATCCAAGGTTTTTTTTCCGCTTGTTTTAATTGGCCTATTTTCCCCCCGGTTTTAACCAGTTTAAAAACCCAACGTGTTAAACCAGGTTTTAAACCCAAATGTTTAAAAAAACCAACAAACCAATAATCAATCAAGTTTCCTTTTTATGGTTTCATACGGGGCCCAAAGGTTTTTTTTTCCTTTTTTTTAATTTTTCCCATCCAACCAAGGTTTTTCCAAAAGTTTTTCCAATGAAACCAACGGTTTTAACAAAGTGTTTAAAACCAAACCCAAAAAACCAATCATCAATGCATGTTTTTGTTTCATGGTTTCCCCTACGGGGGTCCACGTTTTTTTCGCTTGTTTTAAAAAGCCTTCCCCAAATTTTACCAACGTGTTTAACCAACGGTTAACCACGTGGTTTTTAAACCCAAAGTTTTAACTAACCAAACAAATGTTTAACCAACAAAAAACAAACAACAAGCATGTTTCCCCTTCTGGTTTTTATCACCAAGTTTTTTTTTCGCTTTTTTTTAATTACCTACCAACAACGGTTTAACCAACTTTTAAACCACGGTTTTTAACCCAAAGTGTTTTTAAACCAATTTTTAACCCAACCAAAACTGTTTAAAAAACAACCAACAAACCAACAAATAATGAGTTTTCCCTTTTATGTGTTTCATACGGGGTCCAAGGGGTTTTTTTTGCTTTTTAAAGCCTTCCCCCAAAAGGGGTTTCCCAACGTTTTAACCAAAGTTTTTAAAAACCCCTTAACCCAAAGGTTAAATAACCAACCAACGGTTTAAAACCCAACCAAAAAATCAATCAATGCATTTCCTTTCATTGTTTCAAACGGGGCCAAGTTTTTTTCGCTTGTTTTAATTGGGGTACCAACAAATGTTTTTTTAACCCCAAAACCCCCGTGTTTTAAAAACCACCAATTTTCCCCAAAAACCCAACAAAAAGTTTTCCTTTCATGGTTTCATACGGGGTCCCAAGGTTTTTTTGCTTGTTTTAATTGACCAAAACAACGTGTTTTTCCAACGTTTTTAACCAACGTTTAAACCCAAAAGTTTAACCCAACGTGTTTTAACTAACCCAAACCAAAGGGTTTAAACCAACCAAACCAAAACAATGCATTCCGTTTCAGTGTTTCATACGGATCCAATTTTTTTTTGCTTTTTTTTAAGCCCCTATCCAAGTTTTTTAAACCAAAATTTTTAAACCAACGTGTTTAAACCCAACCCCAAAACAATAAACCAAACCCCTTTTCAACATAAAAATTTTTTTCCCCCTGTTTTAAATTTACTATCCAAAGTTCCCTTTTTTTCCTGTTTTACCCAACATGTTTAAAAAATGTTTAAAACAAACCCCAAGGAACCAACCAACAATCATCTTTTTCATTTTAATCGTTCCGTTTCATGGTTTAATAGGGAATCCAAGGCCCTTTTTTTTTCCCTTTTCAAGAACCAATATCAAGTTTTTAAAATAAACCCAACAACCAAACCCAACATAAAAATTTAATCAATCTTATATGAATTTTTTTTATGACAGAAAATTTAAAAGAAAAGGGAAGGGAAAGACCTACAATTTTTTAAGAGAATTAATTAATTTGTCTTACTCTCTTCGGAAAAAAAAAATCCCCCTTTTTGTTAATTAACCGAAACACAAGTCCAATCGACCCAAATTTTACATCGGGGGGGCAACATTACTAAAGGTTCATAAACAACGGGGCGTACCCAAATTTTTCCTAAAAAAAAAAAAATGCGTAAAAATGCTTGCTAGGCCGAAAAACTCATAAAAACTACAATAAAAAGTCCGCCCCCTAGATTGAAAACTTATCTTTTTACAAACTGTGCGAAAATGTAATTATCAAAAAAATCCTAAATGTGTTTTAAAATTTCCCGAATAATAAAAACCCAAAAACATGCCTGGGGGAATTTTGGGACAAATGTCAATTTCCTACAATCAAAAAAATTTACATTTTTGTACTTCCTCTCTATACTTTTCGTTCACTCCGACCTAAAGGAAAAAAAAACTAGTTTCGTTAATAACCTCACGGGTCCCCATTCCCCGCCGGGACCAAAATAAAATAAAAATTTCCAAAAAAAAAGAACTTCCCAAAAAATAGACCCTACAGAAAAAAACAAACAAACAAAAAACAAAAAAAACAAAACACAACAAACAAAACACCCCCCCCCCCCCCCCAAAAAAACAATCTTTTTCGGGGGGAAAGCCCGTTACAATTTGTTTTTTAAAGCATTGTTTATATTTAAACCTTTTTAAAAAAAAATCCCCTTTTTTTCCTTAATATAAAAAAAAAAAATCTCCCCGAGACCCCCTTTTTTCCCCCCCCCCCCCCCCCCCTTTTTTTTTAAAACCCCCCACTTTCAATGAATGTGTTGGGGTGCACTATCATCTATCCACAAGTTAAACGAACGACAAAACCCGTTTTTTCCTATTATTTAAAGGGCTTTCCTTTCTAAATGGGAAAAACCCTTTCGGGATTTCGTTTTTTATTATTATTTTATTATTTTATTATATTTTTATTCTTTTTTTCGTCCGTTTTCAAAGTCAAAAATAAGGAAAGTACGCAACATATCCAAAATCTTTTGGGATCTGTATCAGGGTATAATATCTATCTTTATTAGAATAACCAAGGTTTTTTTTTACCTTATAGGGTAACTCCCCCCCAAACAAAAAAACTGTTTTTAAACTCCTCTAAACTATAGACTTAGGGGGAAAAGGTTTTTTTTTTAAAATTTCCCTTTCCAAAATTACAACTTTAAAAACTTTAACCGAACGATCCAGTGACCTTTTTAGGATTTTTTCCCCTTAAATTTTAAATTTTCGATAGCAAAAAATCTCATAACCGTAATCATAAAGAGCGGGGCTTCAATTTGAGTTTTATTGACCAAAAAAAGAAAATAATCAAGGGCAAAGGTCAAGGGTTTTTTTTGATTTTTAAAAGTTTTTCATTTTCCCCAAACTATTGAACGGTTTTTGATACAGAAAAAATTAAGCATTTAAATGATTGGTCTTTTAAGGGCAATTTTTTACATTATGACTAACTGATTTTCCCAGAAGGGGCATAACCCCATTGATGGGTTTTTTAAAAAAAATTTTTAGGGAAAACTCTTTTAAAAAAAGGCCTTGACCCATACGGTCTTTTTCAATACCTGTGGGGCAATGACCCTTTACGAAGGTCCAAGGGCAAAAGGGCAAGGTCATCAAAAATGTGGTTTTTTCACTAAAACGTTTTATTGTGTTTTTAACCAACCAACCAATCATTTTAATCAATCAAACAATCAATTAAAATCAATCAATCAACAAAACAAAATCAAAAATCAACAATCAATCAATCAATCTCAAAAGCAAGTTTCCGTTTTTTGTTTTAAAACGGGGTCCCGGTCTCTTTTTTTTTGGTTTTTTTTAATTTCAAATTTTCCAACGGTTTTAACCAACTGTTTTACCAACGGTTTTAACCAACCCCAAAACCCAAAAAACAACCAACCACCAACCAACCCAACAAACAATCATTTTCTTTATGTTTTCATACGGGGGTCAATGTTTTTTTTTTTTCGCTTGTTTTAATTACCTATCCAACCACTGTTTTAAACCAACTGTTTAACCAACTGTTTCCCAAGGAAACCCCGTTTTTAAAACCCAAAGTTTTTTTAAAAAAACGTTTTGGGTTTTAAATAACCAAAAACTTTTTAACTAACAATCAATCAATGCATTTTTCCCTTTCTTGTTTTCATACGGGGTCCAAGGTTTTTTTTTCCGCTTGTTTTAATTGACCTTTTTAAAAAAACTGTTAACCAAAAGTTTTAACCAACGGTTTTAAAAACCAACTTTTAAAAAAACCGTGTTTAACCCCCCAAAAACCAATCAAACAAACGTTTTCCCTTTTATTTTTTCAACGGGGTAAGGGGGTTTTTTTCGTTGTTTTATTTAGCCTATCCCAACAAGTGTTTAACCAAGTGTTTAACCAAGTGTTAAAACCCAAGTGTTAACCAACGTGTTTAACCCAACCCAAAAAACCAACATCAAACATTTTTCCTTTCTTGTTTCATACGGGGTCCAAGGTTTTTTTTGTTTTTTTAATTAGCCTATCCAACCAAAGTGTTTAACCAACGTGTTTAACCAAAAATGTTAAACAACGTGTTTAACCACGTGTTTTAAATAAACCAACCCAACGTTTTTAACCCAAAAAAAAACATCAATCAATGCAGTTTTCCGTTTCATGTTTTCATACGGGGCCGGTTTTTTTTCGCTTGTTTTAATTACCTATCCAACCAACTTTTAACCAACTTTTAAAAATTTAAAAACCAGTGTTTAACCAAAGTTTTAACCCCTTTTAACCAAGGTTAAAAAAACCAAAAAAACGTTTTAAAAACCCAAAAAAACCAATTTAAACAATGCGTTTTCCGTTTCATGTGTTTCAACGGGATCCAAGGGGTTTTTTTTTTTTTGCTTGTTTTAATTTACCTTCCACGTGTTTATCCAACAACGTTTTTAACCCAACCGGGTTTTTTCCAAAGGGTTAAACCAACGTGTTTAACTAACCAAAAAACTTTTAACCAACCAATCAATCAATGCATTCCGTTTCATGTGTTTCATACGGGATCCCAAATTTTTTTTTTCGCTTGTTTTAATTAGCCAACCCAAACCCAAAGTGTTTAAAACTTTTTTAACCCAAACTTTTTAACCAAAAAGTTTAAAACTAAAAAAACCAAAATTTTTAACCCAACCAACCAATCAATCAAAATGCATTTTTGTTTCTGTGTTTATAGGGGATCCATTTTTTTTTTCGCTTTTTTAAGACCATAAAATTTTAACCAAAACTTTTAACCAACCCAACATTTTTTAAAAAATTTTTAACCCAACCAAGTGAAAAAACCAACCAATAATAAAAAAGCATGTTCCTTTCTTGAAATCCAAGGTTTTTTTTCCTTGTTTAATTGACCTATCCAAGTGGTTTAATAAAAATTTTTTAACCAACTTTTAAAAAAAACAAACCAAACCAACTTTTTGCTTTTCCCTTTTCAAACACCAATCGTTTTTTGGTTAAAGTGTTTAAACAACATGTTTCTTTTTTTTTCCCTGAAAAACTTTTACACGGTTTAAAAAAGGGTTTTTAAAAAACCCCAATAAAATAACAATTCTTAAATTAAATAAACCTTTTCAATGTGTTTAATCGGAAAACCCGGCTTTTTTTTTTCCCTTTTTTAAAACCCAATAAAGTTTTTAAAAATAATAAACCCAAATCCAACCAAAACAAAAAAACAACAAAAAAAAAACAAAAAAAAAAATGGAGGAAAGCCCTATAAATTTTAAAAAATTAAATTTATATTTTTTACATCTTTTCTAAAAAAAAAAATCCCCCTTTTGTTATCTTAAACCTGAAACTACAAGCCCAAAATCGACCCCAAAATTACAGTCACGGGCATACATGACAAAGGTTTATAAAACAACGTGGGGCGATATCCCCCAAGACTTTTCCCCAGAAAAAAAAATTGCAATGCCCCAAAAAAGCTTGCTGGCCCCCTAAATCTCTAAATCTACAAAAAAAATTCCCCTTAGATTGAAATACTTTCGTTTTCAAACTGGTCTGAAAAATGACTTAAACAAAAAAATCTTAAATGTGTTTTAAAGTTCACCCAAAAATTAAATCCAAAACATGCACGTGGGGAACGTGATCAAAATGCAATTTCCTACAATGACAAAAAATTTCATTGTGTACATTCCCCTCTTAAAATTTTCTTTCAACCCCGACCCAAAGAAAATAAAAAACTAAGTTTTTGTTTTAATCCGCTTCCGTGTGTCTCCCAATCGGCGGCCGCTGGACCTAAAAAAAAATTAAATTTCCCAAAATAAACATGAAAAATTCTCCGAACACAATACTATAGACCCCTTAAGAAACAAACAAAAAAACAAACAAACAAACCAAAAAAAACAAAAACAAACAAAAAAACCCCCCCCCCCCCCCCCCCCCCAATCAATCTGTTTCAAAGGGGGGAAAACCTTACCTTCTTTTTAAAACAATTGATTTATTTTTAAAAGCCCTTTTTAAACCTTTTTTTTTTCCTTAATATAAAAAAAAAAAAAACTCCCCAGCCCCCTTTGCCCCCCCCCCCCCCCCCTTTTTTTTTACCCTCCACTTTCAACGAAAGTATTTGTGGCTATCTACTTTTTCCTATCAACGTTAAAAAACGACAACTCCGTTTTTTCCCATTTTAAGTCTTTTCCTTTTTAAAAGGAAACCTTACTGTATTTTTGTTTGTTTATTATTTTTATTATTATTATTATATTATTATTTTTTTTCCTCCCTTTTTTAAAGCAAAAAACAAGAAATACGCAACATATCCCAAAAGATCTTTGGGTTTATTATCGGGGGTTTAAAACATTTTGTATTAGAAAAACCAAGGTTTTTCGTTTACCTTAAGTTATCCCCCAATTACAAAAAAACTGTTATCAACTCCTCTAACTATGACTTTCGCAATTGGTTTTTTTTTAAAATTTCCTCCAAAAGTTTTCAACTTTTAAATAACTTAAACCGAAGCGATCCAGTACCTTTTTTTAGGAATTATTTCCCTTGAATATTTAAATTTTGTACATATAAATTCATGAACCCCATCATAAAGACTGCGGGGCTTCAATTTGGTTATTGGACAAAATAGAAAATATAGGGCAAGGCAAAGGGCAATCATTTTTGATTTTTAAAAAATTTTTTTATTTCCCCATAACTATTGAACGGTTTTAGATACAAAAAATTAACATTGAAAAGATTGGGACTTTAAGGGCAACTTTTTTTCATTATACTATACTGATTTTCCATCAGTAAAGGGGCAAACTCCCCTTGATGGTTTTTTAAAAACCATTTTTTGGGAAAAATCTTAAAAAAAGGGCCTTGACCCAAAAGGGCTTTTGCAATGACCTTGTGGGGCAATCCTTGACGAAGGCACAAGGGGCAAAAGGGCAAGGTCACAAAAATTAGTGTTTTTTTTGGGACTATTTAAACAGTTTAGGTGTTTAATTTCCAACCAACCCCAAACAATCATCAATTTTAAACAACAATCAATCAAAATCTCAATCAAACATAATCAATTATAATTAATCATCAAAACAATCAACAATAAACAAAGGGAATTTCCGTTTCATGTGTTTTAAAAAACGGATCCAAAGTCCTTTTTTTTCGCTTTTTTAATTGACCTTTCCAAATTTGGGGTTTTTAACCAAAAAGTTTTACCAACGTTTTTAAACCAAAACCCAAAACCCAAAAACAAAACCAAAACCAAACCCAAACCCAAACAACAATGATGTTTCGGGTTTTAGTTTTTTTCATACGGATTCCCCAAGTTTTTTTTTTTTTCGCTTGTTTTAAATTACCCATCCAACCAAAGTGTTTAACAACGTGTTTAACCAACGTTTTAAACCAAAGTGTTTTAACCCAAAGTGTTTAACCAAAATGTTCACCAACGGGTTTAAACCAACGTTTTAACCAAAAGTTTTTAACTAAACCAACCAAAGTGTTTTAAAAATAACCAACAACAAAACATGTTCCTTTTTTTTTTTCTACGGGGTCCAAGGTTTTTTTTTCCGCTTGTGTTTAAATTGAGCCCATCAACCAAAGTGTTTAACCCAAAGTTTAACCAAAGGTTTAAAACCCAAAGTTTTAAAACCAACGTGTTTAACCAAACCCAAAAAACCCAATCAAACAAACTGTTTTGTTTCATGGTTTTTATACGGATCCAAGGTTTTTTTTTTTTTTGCTTGTTTTTTTTGACCTACCAACCAACGTGTTTAACCAAATGTTTTAAACCCAAAAGTTTAAAACCAACGTGTTAAAACCAACTGTTTTTAACCCAAAAAACCCCCCCAAACCAATCACAAAATGTTTCCGTTTCATGTGTTTCATACGGGATCCAAGTTTTTTCCCTTTTTTAATTACCTTCCCAAACCCAAAGTGTTTAAAACCCTGTTTAACCAAAGTGTTAAACCAACGTGTTTAACCAAGTGTTACTAACAAAAAACGTGTTTAACCCAAAAAAAAAAACATAAACAATGCATTTTTTCCCTTTCATGTTTTCATACGGGTCCAAGGGTTTTTTTTTTTCCTTTTTTTTAAACCCATCCAAACCAACGGTTTTAACCAAAAGTGTTTTAAAAACCCAAAGTGTTTAAAACCCAAGGGTTTTAACCAACGGTTTTAAAACCCGGGGTTTTTTAACCAACGGTTCAACAAACCAAAACCCAAATGTTTAAACCAACCCAAACAATCAATGCATGTTCCGTTTTATGGTTTCATACGGACCAAGGGGTTTTTTTGCTTGTTTTAAATTTCCTTTTCCAACGTTTTAACCCAAGGTTTTAAACCAAAGTGTTTTACCAACAGTTTTAACCCCAATGTTTAAAAAACCCAACCAAAGTGTTTTTAAAAACCAAAATCAATCAATGCATTCAGTTTCATTGTTTCATACGGGGGTCCAAGTTTTTTTTTTGCTTTTTTTAATTAGCCTATCAACAAAAACCCCTTTAAACAACGGTTTAACCAAAAGTTTAACCAACTGTTTAACAACCAACCAACGGTTTAACCCAAACCAACCAATCAATCAATGCATGTCCGTTTTTTGTTTCATACGGATCCGGGGTTTTTTTTTTGTTTTAAATTAGCCATCAAACAAGGGTTTTTAAACCAAAGGTTTAACCAACGGTTAACCAATTTTTTAAACCAAAGTGATTTAACAACCCCAACGTTTAAAAACCCAACCAACCAATCAAACAAACATGTTTATTTTTTTTTATACGGGGTCCAATTTTTTTTTTTCGCTTGTTTTAAGGCCTAATCCCAACCAAAGTGTTTAACCAACAGTTTAACCAACGTGTAAAAATAACCCAAACCAACCAACCCTAAAACATGTCCGTTTCTGTTTTCAACGGATCCAAGTTTTTTTTCCCTTTTTTTAATTGACCATCCAACCAACGTTTAACCAACTGTTTAACCACTTTTAACAACATGTTTAAAAAAAAAAACGTGTTTAACAACGTGTTTAACCAACCAATGGTTTTTAACCCCCAAACCCAACAATCAATTAAATTTCATTAAATTTAAACAGTTCCGTTTTTTGTGTTTAAACGGAAACCCGCCTTTTTTTGCCTGTTTTTAAAGGGCCAAAAAAGTGTTTAATTAAAAAACCAAACCCCCAACTAATCAATAAATTAATCAATCAATAAAGATATTTTTATTTATGACAGTATAATTAAAAAAAAAATAAAGGGAAAACCTATCAAAAATTCAGAAAATTGAACTTTAATATTTTTCTTTTCATCTCTTCGAAAAAAAAAAACCCCCCTTTTTTTATCATTTAACCTGAAACTACAAGTCCAACGCCCAAATTTTTTCACGGGGTACAGTACAAAAAAGGTTCAAAAAACAAGGGGTGCGAATCTCTCAACTTTCCTAGAAAAAAAAAGGGGCAATGCGTAAAAATCCTTGCTAGGTCCTAAATCTCAGAAAAAAACTACAAAAAATGCCCCTCCTTTGAAATACTTATCTGTTTACAAACTGTGCTGAAAAATTCTTTATCAAAAATAATCCTTAAAGGTTTAAAGCCCCCGGGTTTTAAAAATTAACCCAAAAACATGCACGCGGTGAACTGTGATCAAAATGTAAATTTTCCTTACAATAAAAAGAAAACATTGTACATTCCCCTATACAGTTGTCTTTTAACATCCCCCCTAAAGAAAAAATAAAAAGACAATTTTTGTTTTTAAAACCCCCGGTCCTGTTCCCCAATCTGGCGCGCGCGCTGGACCAAAAAAAAATTTAAAAATTTTCCAAAAAAAACAGAAATTTCCCAAAATAAAAAGCCCCCTTCAGAAACAAACAAACAAACAAACAAACAAACAAACAAAAAAAACCCCCCAAACAAAACAAAAAAACCCCCCCCCCCCCCCCCCCCCAACAATTGTTTCAAAGGGGAAAGCCCGTTTACAATTGCTTTTAAAAGCAATTTTTTTATATTTGGGGATTTTAAAACCTTTCTTTCCCTTTTAAAAAAAAAAAAAAATCCCCCAGAACCCCTTTTCCCCCCCCCCCCCCATTTTTTTTACCCTACTTACAACTGAAAGTAGTTTTTGCTATCTATCTATCATCCATCAACGTTAAACGAACACAACCCTCCATTTTTTTTTCCCATTATTAATCTTTCCTTCTTAAATGGAAAGACCTTACTGTATTTCGTTTTTTTTTATTATTATTATTATTTTTATTTTTTTATTTTCTTTTTTCCTCGCGTTTTCAAAGTCAAAAATCAAGAAAAATACGCAACATATCCAAATGATCTTTGGATCTGTATCGGGGTATAATACTACTTTTAAAATAACCCAAGGTTTTTTTTTACCTTATAGGGGGTTTATCTCCCCAAAATTTCAAAAAAAAACCGTTTTCACTACTCCTCTAAACAAATTTTGCGCAAAAGGTTTTTTTTTAAAAAGTTCCCTTGCCAAAAGTTACAACTTCAAATAATTTAACCGAAGCGATCCATCCTTTTTTTAAGTTATTTCCCCCTTTAAATTTTAAAATTTTTCGATATATATAAATTATGAAAACCCTAAGTCATAAAGATGCGGGGCTTTAGATTTTGATTATTGGACCAAAATAGAAAATAAGGTCAAAGGGGCAAAGGGAAAGGGCATATTTTTGATTTTCAAAGTTTTTCATTTTCCCCATAACTAGGGAAAGGTTTTTAGAACAGAAAAATTAAACAGTTAAAATGTTGGTACTTTAAGGGGGAAAATTTTTTACTTATGATAACTGTTTTTTTCCTCAGTAAGGGGCATAACCCCCTTGATGGTTTTTAAAAAAACCATTTTTAGGCAAAACTCTTTTAACAAAAGGGCCTTACCCTACGGTTTTTTTCAATGACCTTTTGGGGGCAAAAACCTTGACGAAGGTCACAAAGGGCAAAGGGCAAGGCACAAATTTGTGTTTTTTTGGGACTATTTTAAAAAGTTTATTTTTTGAATTCCAAAAACCAACAATCAATTTTAAAACAATCAATAACAATCAATTTTCAATCATCAACCCCAATCAATTAATCAATAAATCAATCAATCAATCAAAAATAATCAAACAAGTTTCCGTTTCATGGGTTTTTAATAGGATCCCAAGTCCTTTTTTTTTTGCTTGTTTTTAATTTACCTTTCCCAAGTGTTTTAAACCACGGGTTTTAACCAACGTTTTACCAACTTTTAACCAACAAACAACCCCCAAACCAACCAACCAACCAATCAATCAATGCAGTTTTTTTGGTTCAGGTTTCTACGGGATTCAATGTTTTTTTTTTTTCGCTTGTTTTAATTAGCCTATCCAAACCAACGTTTTAACCAAAGTTTTAACCAACGTTTTACCAACGGTTAAAAACCCAAAGTGTTAAAGAAAAAAATTTTTAACTCCAACCCAAAGTTTTAATAAACCCAAACAATCAAGCATGTTTTCCCTTTCTGTTTCATACGGGGTCCCAATTTTTTTTTTTCCCCTTGTTTAATTGAGCCCATCAACCAACGTTTTAACCCAAATTTTAAACAACGGTTTTAAAACCCAAAGTGTTTAACCAAAACCCCCCTTTTAACAAAAAAAAAACCAACAAACCAATCAATCAAGCATTTTCCCCTTTTTGTTTTATACGGGGTCCAATTTTTTTTTGCTTTTTAATTGAGCATCCAACCAACTTTTTAACCAACGGTTTAAACCCAAAGGTTTAAAACCCAAATGTTTAAAAACCAACGTTTTAACCAACCAACAAACCAATCATCAATGCATGTTTCGTTTTATGTGTTTCTACGGGGCCAAGTTTTTTTTTCGCTTGTTTAATAGCCATCCAAACCCAAATGTTTAACCAATGTTTAAAAAAACGTGTTAAACCACGTGTTTTTAACCCAAAGGTTTAACCCTTTTAACCAACCCAAAGTGTTTAAAACCCAACAAAAAAAACAATCAATCAATGCATGTTTCGGTTTTATTTTTCTACGGGGCCAAGGTTTTTTTTCGCGGGTTTTTAAATTACCTTTTCCAACCCAAGTTTTAACCAACTGTTTAAAAACCAAAAGTGTTTAACCAAAGTGTTAAACCAACGGTTTAACCCAGTGTTTTAACTAAACCCAAAAAACGTGTTTAACCAACCAAAAACAATAATCAATGCTGTTTCCGTTTCATGTGTTTCATACGGGGTCCAAGGGTTTTTTTGTTGTTTTAAAACCTTCCCCAAAGTGTTTAAAACCAACTGTTTTAAACCAAAGTGTTAAAACCCAAATGTTTAACCAAAATGTTTTAAATTAACCCCAAACCCAAATGTTAAAACCAACAAAACCAAACAACAATGCATTTTTCCTTTCAGTGTTTCAACGGGGTCCAAGGTTTTTTTTTCCCCCTTGTTTTTAATTCACCTTTACCAAACCCAATGTTTTAACCAAAAATGGGGTTTTAAACCAACCACAATAAACAAAGCATGTTTTCCCTTTATTGTTTCTACGGGATCCCAAGGTTTTTTTCGCTTGTTTTAATTGACCCATCCAACCCAACGGTTTAACCAAAGTTTTTTAAACCCAAAATGTTTAAACCCAAAGTTTTAACTCAACCACGGTTTAAAAAACCAAAACCAACCCAAACAATCAATGCATTTTTCCCTTTCATGTGTTTCATAGGGTCCAAGTTTTTTTTTTGCTTGTTTTTAAATTGAGCCCATCCAATTTCCAACGGGTTTTTAACCAACATTTTTTTTAAAAAACCCAAAGTGTTTTTAAAAACCAACAACCAACAAAAATCATTTTCCGTTTTTAGTGTTTCATACGGGATCCAAGGGGGTTTTTTTTTCGTTTTTTTAATTTAACCCCTATAACCACGTGTTTAACCAAGTGTTTAACCAAAACCCAACAACCAACAATCAACAATAAATTTTCCCATTATTAATCAATTTCCTTTTTCATGTTTTTTAATACGGAATCCGGGTCCTTTTTTTTCTTTTTCAAGAACCCTTACAATGTTTAAAATAAACCAATAAACCAACAATAAAATAATTAATCAACAATAAATGATTTTTTTTTTATGACTATAATTAAAAAAAGGGAAGAAACCCTACAATTTTTCAAAAGAAGAACTTTAATATTTTCTTACATCCTCTAAAAAAAAAAAATCCCTTTTTTTTTCATTAAAACCTGAAACTAAAATCCAATCGACCCAAAAATTTACAGTCAGAGGGGATACATGTACTAAAGGTTTATAAAACAACGTGGGGCCGATACTCTCAAGATTTTCCTAACAAAAAAAATTGCAAGCCGTAAAAATTGCCCTTTCAGGGCCAAATCTCAGTGAAATGCTACTTTTAAAAAAGTCCGCCCAATTGAAATCTATCTTTTGGTTTCAAATGGGGCTGAAAAATGACATTTCAAAAATAACCTTAAATGTTTTAAGACACCGAATAAAAAAATCCAAACATGCACTCTGGGAATGGATCAAAAGTCAATTTCCTACAATGACAAAGAAATTACATTTTTCTTCTCTTATACATTTGTCTTTCACACCCGCCTAAAGAAAAAAAAAAGCAAGTTTTCTTTATTAAAACCCCGCACGTAGGGTCTCCTCAATCGGGCGCCCGCGACCTAAAAAAATTTTAAAAACTTTCCAAACAAAACATGAAACTCCCCGGGGAACAAAATACTTAGACCCCTTACAGAAACAAACAACAAAAAAACAAACAAACAAACAAACAAAAAAACAAAAAACAAAACACCCCCCCCCCCCCCCCCCCAATAAATCTTTTTAAAAGGGGGGAAAACTTTTTTAAAAATTGGTTTTTTTAAAAGCAATTGATTTTAATTTAAAAGGCCTTTTTAACCTTTCTTTTTCCGTTAAATAAAAAAAAAAAAATCTCCCGAACCCCCTTTTCCCCCCCCCCCCCCCCCATTTTTTTCCCCTCCACTTACAACAAATGGTTTGTGGCTACTATCTACTATCCTATAAAACTTTAAAACAACGAAAACTCCTTTTTCCCTAATTAATCTTTCTTTTTTAAAATGGAAAACCTTCTGTTTTTCGTTTGTTTATTTATTTTTATTATAATTTTATTATTTTTTTTTCTTTTTCCTCCCGTTTTTAAATAAAATCAAAAAATACCAACATATCCAAAAGACTTTGGGTTTATGTATCAGGGTATAATATCTACTTTTATTAGAAAAACCAGGTTTACTGTTTACCTTATAAGTTTTCTCCCCAATTACAAAAAAAACTGTTTCACAATCCTCAAAAATATAGACTTTGCGCAAAGGTTTTTTTTTTAAAAAGTTCCTTGCCAAAAAAATTTCAACTTAAAACTTAAACCAACGATCCGGGCCTTTTATAGGGTTTTTCCCCCTTTAAAATTTAAATTTTTTAAGCATATAAAACTCATGAACCGAAGCATAAAACGCGGTCTTCAATTTTGGGTTTATTGGACCAAAATAAAAATATAGGTCAAGGGCAAAGGTCAAA
>JAHUZM010000656.1:0-23700 GCA_019925275.1 Mytilus edulis
CCGCCGTGTCTCAAAAACAATATATGGTTATTGCTTAAAACTTTCTCAGAAACTATTTATGATTATTGCATAAAACTTCCACACAAGACGTCGGGCGTATCATGCGCTCATGGCGCAGCTGTTTATTACCTTATTGCTATGTCATTTCAGCCTTTTATTAAAACATATTGTTAATAAGTAGAGTAGTAATGTTTTCAAAAGAACTCACAGTTACTATGTACTTTGTGTTAGGAGTACCACAGATTTTCAACTGGAATTTGCTTTGTTTGTAATTATGTTTACATGTATTGCTTTATTGATATGCAAAGAAAATATTAAACTGTGGTTCTTTGTCTCAAACCTGTGTTTGTTCGGGGCCGTAGTGATAGTCCGACAGCTCAATAGTCCGACGGTTCGATGGTCCGACAGCTCGATGGTCCGACGGTTCAATGGTCCGACAGTTCAATAGTCCGACAGTTCGGTAGTCCGACAGTTCAGTGTATTTCTGCTTCTATATTTGAATCGGAAGTCTCGTGTGGAATGAGGGTACTGCGCATATGTGATGAAAGTTGCAAGACAGGAATTGATTTGGAAGACTGCTTTTCATTATGAGACTCGTACCGACTTCGCAGTCGAACCGGAAGTGGAACACGAACCGGAAGTGGAAGACGAACCGTAAGTTCGGTTCATTTGAATCGCCGTCTGTTGAGACGAACCAAAAAAACAGTAGTCCGCTGAAAATAGTTCAAACCAAATGAAAAGTGATCCTACTTATCTATCGGAGGTCGGTCTCAAATGACTGTTTTTCACGTGTTCACACTACTCGGAGATTTAAAAAAAAATGTTATTTGGAACTGTGTATCCATATCTTCCATGAAAAATGATTCAACGAAATATCGGACAGTTAACTACAGCTGTGAACGGACCCAGTGACGAAAAGACGGACTAAGGTCCGAACGAACAACTTTAAGCCTTCTGTATCTAAACACAAAACCGGAAGTTAGATTTCTACTTCTAATTGAAGAAATCATCTTACTATAAGCACAATGGCACAAATCGACAATTCTACCAAAATAGCTTCCTGCGGGAGCTTATAAAAGCTCCTACATTTGATGGAAATTTATTGTTTATTAATCAATATTATTAGTACAATCCAAATTTAGCTTAGCTATGATGATTAAGTATAAACCTGTGCAAGACGTATTGATTATGATCATTCTATTTGGTTCAAGTTGTTTAATGTATATGCAGGTGCTTACCCTTCCGGAGCACATAGAATCACTCCAGTTTTTGGCGGCGTTCGTGTTTCTCAAGTCTTCAGTTTTCTATGTTGTGCTTTGTGTACTATTTTTTGTCTATTTGTATGTTGTTGTTTTTTGTAGCCATGGCGTTGTCAGTTTATTTTTGACTTATGAGTTTGAATGTCCCTCTAGTATCTTTCGCCTCTCTTTTATAAATTTGCTATTTCATTTTTATGATTGTTGTTTCTTAGATAATCAAGACATCTCTCCAAGTGATTTATTACTGCCAACACGATATGGGTGCATATGCAATATTCGATACAGTGGTACCTGTACGATACGACACCTAAGTTATATTATACATTTTGTCGGACTAAAACATAATTTCTTTGTATATTCTTGTGATTCCTTACTTACTCAGTTGTTATTCATTAATATTGCTTACTAATTATCAAGGTTTACGCTTCATATTTAAATAAGACAATGTGTTTGTGATTGCCAACGACACAACTCTCCATCAAAGACCACATGTCGTTAAAGTAAGCAATTATAGCTAGGTTACTGTATGATCTTCAACATGGAGAATCGGATACGGATAACGCTATAAAGCAATTGGGGGCTTTATAAAGGGCCCCTAAATTACCAGTATGACCAGTATAAAACAATTCAGATGAGAAAACCAATAAAAGAAAAACAAGTGTGAAAATACAGCAACAAACAAAAACCACAGCCGGGTTAAACATTTTTTCTGGATCCAAGATTCCCTTAGACAGCGGTGGTATACAGCACGATAAAAATCAGTTGAAAACGACCAAAAATCATCAAATTGATATAGGCCAAATAAACATTTAACAATTATAATTATATCAAAAAAAATGATAAAAATTACACAATAAAAACATACAGTGCCATGAGTCCGTTTCCTGGTGTAAGTGGTATAGCGTTATCGCAAACATTTCTTTTGTTCTTTGCTTTTTTTTTATGGGGGGGGGGGGGGGGAAGGGGTAACGGCATTTAGTTATTTAGTTCTTGTATTTGCATTAAAAGAAGAATGTGTTACTAATCCGTTTGTCCTTTTTTTTTTTAAATGCATTTGTTGGTGATGCATTTCATTAATCAAATATTTTCATGCAAAACACTATAATCAAATTTGGAATTATTTATCTTTGAAAAATATCACAAATTGTCAGCAAAAATTCAGTAGTTTTCATAACTAAATAGTTTTATCAAAAAGTTCACTTTCAGAATTACACAATACAAACAAAGTGTCAAAACTGAACCACTCCATAGCACACTGCGTTCCAGTATTGGTCTAAGTTTCTCGTTCCATTATTATATTCCTCTTTCAATCTCATCATCCGTGCTTCTAGATTTCGCCATTTTCTTTTTCTTTTCGGCGCTGGATCGCCCCTATCGACAGCCTCCACGGAGTTCTCCAAAGTTGCTTGTTGGTCTTTTAAGCATCTTATGAAAGTCCACAAAGAAGGGTGTCTAACCGAAACAGTGTTATTCCAGAGTCGGTGGAAACCTGCAATATTAATAATAATTAATAATAATTAAACGATATTAATATCAAGTAAAAATATGTGATACATTAGTCTACCCCTAGAAAGTTAACTTTGCTGTGCGAGTCAAGGCTTAAAATACTTAAATTTACTACCTAATTCAGTTATAGATACAGTCGTCCCGTTTGCAATCATATCACATAATATTCGTATGTTTATATAGACGTATTGGTGGCACTTATGTTCATATTTTTTAAAATTTTCTTAAACATAAAACCAAATTTTGTAATATGGAACGGAGAAGCAAACGCTACATACATACTTGTACTGACGTGATTTTATACATAATATATTAAATTGTTTACACCTTCAGTAGCCGGAAAAGGGGGGGGGGGGGGGGGGGTAAAATGGTGTCCACTATTGTAGAAAAAGAATGTTTAATAATTTAAGAATAAACGAAAAATTGTGTATTGAATAAAATTACGAAATTTTAAACCTTATACCAAAGCCTCCCTAACCCCTGCATATCAGTTTAACTGTAGAAATGCATTTATATACCAAGCGAAAATTTAGATCTAAATCGTTTTAAGTAAAAAATATTCTGAATGTGAAGTTTAAATTGAGACCTTTTTCTCGTCGGATTTACTTTTGAAATAAAAAGATAACACTTACTTTCAACGCTGTTGTTTGTTCTGTTGTTCATATCTCTTTCATAAACATTCCACATCTGGGGAGGGAACAACCCGTTCAAATAGTTCCTTTCGAAGTAGTCAAGAAAGTCCCTTAGTCCATTATACCGCCTGCAGAGTCTCTGAGTTCTACGGGATGTTCTCAACAAACGAAAGTTCTGGCGCACAACAGCAATTGGTAGGTATCCGATGGCCATAACTTTACGGACTAAGCTTTTTACTGCTGGTCGTCGTCGGTAACTTGCCGCAAGACCTAAATTCTGGACTTTTCGCCACAAACTCTGATTGAAGTGAAAATAGCAACCACTAATTTGAGCGCGTGGAAGATCAGTTTCTACTGCTGCTATCAATGCGAGCTCAAAATCACAGATGACTTTTCTTGGGCGCCATCTGTGCTGTGTGATTTGTCGAATTTTGACTTTCAGTGTTTCTAAAATATGTCTATAGTCACCAATATTGCGATCAGTCATTAGACAGTTTACAAAACACATCACCCTATTACGGTACCGGCCGTGAATGGTAAAATATTGTGAATATGGCCTTGGACAAGTTCTGAAGGTCCCGTCGCAATATATCTCTTTACATTGTCTAAGATTCAATAAGTTTTCACGTGTTGCATATATCAGAACACCCCAATCATTGTTTTTGTACAACAGAAATCTATCTTCCGACCATGTTCGTTTCCAATGCCCGTGAATGGAAACTTCATCAATATCATGAGGCACAGCGGGGACGTGAGCTAGTCGAGTTCGTGTCATTGTGGAACGGACTCTGTGGAATTCAGGAATATGTTCTCGATCCCCGCCTCCTTGTGCTACATTTCTCGCAAAGTTGTTGTATACCCGCTTTATAGGGACGCTCGGGTCTTGTTGAATTGCACTACGCAAAGACTGTAATGTTGTATCGACTCCTATAACCGTGTCGTCTTCTTCGTGTGTATGGGGACCTTCTTGCAAAATAGTTATATTAGGTGCTTGGTCATCTAAGTTGAATATATTTGTTTGAAGATTGGCCCTGCACTCTTGCCTCCAACATCGCCAGTATATAGCATGAATCCTCTGTCGGTTTTTCTGGTATTTGAAACCGTTGTATATTAACACTTTTCCTCCGCGATTTCCAGCAATGACCCTAGCAGCCATTTTAGAGATGTAATGGTAAAGGGCATCAGAGTCCTTTATATACCATCTTTTCATGGGAACTTTCAATTTACTCAAAGATGTCAATTTCAAAACAAAATTGACATTTCTATATAAGGAATAGGGGCCAATGCAGTGCCATATTTTGACACTTCCTGTGCTTGCATCATCAACGTGAAGACGCGCATCACCGTTATTAAACACGTGCAAAGTGAGAAATTCTTGAATAGCTTAAAATAGGTTGAAATATGAAAGAATATTTTCTTATAAAAAATAAATAAAAAAGGGGGAATCAGCGGCACACGTGTCTGCAATTGCAATCGCTTTTATGATAATCTAAGTATCAATATTCGGTTTTTTTAAACAAGTTATATCTTTAAAAAACATATCCGACGCATTTTTGATGTATTAAAGCAAGTATATGAAGTTAAAATCCAACCATTAATCTTTATCAGTTAATTTTTTATCATAGTTTAAAAATTGCACAATGCACATAGGGCTAACGCCTGACAATTCTTAGTCCTATAATGTAAGACTTTGTAGGTTTATATCGTCTTTATACGACGTTTTTATCGGAATTTTTTTTTAACAATCAAAAGTCTCGTGGTTCAGAATTGATAGTAAAAAAGATCCGATTAAAAACGTCGAATGAAGACGCTATAAACATAGCTATGAAGGTTTATATAATAGGACTAGAGGATTCGGAACTTCGAATATAGAGGGGGGATAGGATGGGTCCTGATCCCGAAATCCCGGGCTTAAAAAAATGAAATCCCGAAATCCCGGACTTAAAAACACCAAATCCCGAGGTCCCGAAATTCGAATAAAGAATTCCCGGATCCCGAAAGGATCAATCCCGAAATCCTGAGCTTAAAACAGCCGATCCCGGGCCGGGGTCCCGATGAAGGTCTTACCCACCCTCAATATACCTAGCTGTAAAGGTTTTTGAAATATAAAATGTACCCTGTGTTTAATAAGCATCTTTCTTTATTTAACGCTTCAACTAATTGGCGAATGTGGTGTAATTCAGCGACTTTCTCTTCCAAAACAAGTCGATCTTTATTGCATACGGTCTTTCTTGGGGGCTATGTAGTCCATATCGGGATACACCAACGATCTGAAAGTGGACATGAAATGACCTGGGCCCGTATATGTGTCGATATATTAAAACTAAAATAACTTTTTAATTCTTCAATGGATTTCCTAAAAATTTTAGTTTAATGAAGGGACCATTTTCAGGTCTGTAGTGTAACCTATTTATATCATATCCGGTGTGATATGTCGGACTATCGAACCGTCGGACTATAGAACCGTCGGACTATCGAACTGTCGGACTATCGAACCGTCGGACTATTGAACTGTCGGACTATCGAACCGTCGGACTGTCGAGCGGACCCCGTTTGTTCAGTTAACACTTCTAACTAAGAACCGGTTAACATATCTTGGGCCCCTTACTGATCTCTGATTAGTGTAAAACATGCTTCATTTGCACTGTATCTTTTCAGCGTTTGGTTCGGGCCCAAAAAGGGAAAGCATCTAAGTATTCGCCTATGGAGAAATTAATTGTTTATTACATTCAATCTATAGAAGTGAGAACCACTAAGAATAAAAATATCAATTTTGCCACCACCTTAAAGTTAACAGTCATGAGTTGTCTGTTGTAATGTTGTCACTTTTTGGTCTGTCTGAAAACTACTTCCTAATTGCTGGTACTTGTAACAATTAAGGTCAAATATTTTTTCTTACAGAAAATACTTGGCAGAATTAATGACTTCATTATCGGTATTCATAATTGGCCAACACCCTGAAAGTGATAAGTTGAGACGCGTAGTTACATTTTGGGTCTGTCCAATACCTTCTTCCTGTTGTCAATACTTTGAATTTTACAAATGTGGGGTAGTCATAGCATTATCATGTGTGCAATGTATTGTCACCATAAGACCTGTAAACAAAAATTTGTTTATATGGAAATGACCCTGTTTGTTTGTCTGTTCCAGTTGTCCACATACTGTATTTAGTGAAATTTTTTATTCATTGGTGTTCCTTCATTGGTGTTCGGTCTTAAATCAAATCATTTTCACCTTGAAGTCTTTGTTCAAGGTCAACAATACCATGGTCACTATGGTGCATGACACATCTTCATGAATTGATTTACCTTCATACAAAATATCAAAACGGCAGTTAAGCCTATATCAAAAGACAAAAGTTACAGTTTTAGAAAAAAAAGAATCATTTAATTGACCTTGAGGTCAAAGTTCAAGGTCAAAAGTTACTATTCATGGTAGTAACACAACCTTTTGAGCTGAGCTACCTTTATACCATATATCAATAGCCTACATAAAAAGACAAAAATTTTACAACCAGAACCTGATCTGAACAGATGGACTTACGGACAGACTATACCCAAAAGGCATCTTCTTCTTTTTTTTGGCAGGTCCATGATAAGGTTTTGTTTATTTTGAATGACTGACAGAACAAACTCCCTTTCACCATACTTTTTTCATCAATTTTATTACTGATTTATGACATTTTATATATTAAATGGTATTTTAAGTCAATTTTCCAAATTTTGCCACTTTACTTCAATTATCAGTATAAGGTATAGACAATAAATGAGGTAAGAAATGTATGTTCATATTATGCTGAAACAATGCTTAGGTAAAGACCTTCAAAATGCTTGTATTTAAAAAAAAATCTATTGGGTGGTTTTTTGTACAGGGTGACCTAATTTGCATAATTGGCTCCTACAGAAGTGCCTATTTTCATCAAAATGTGTTATTTTTTCCCCGTTCACAGATTGTAACTAAAAGTAAGGCACATATCCAATTACTATTATATGAAACCAATGTATTTTTTATAATTATGTAGAAAAAAATTGTTTTTACTGTAAAAATTAAAAAATTGCCATGAAATTAGTGTTTTATTGGGAAATTGAGGAAATCATCATTGGGGGGGGGGGGGGTAACTCATGGTGGGTTATCTCCCTTATTTACCAAAAAAGTGGTCATAATACTTTCATATTTTGCTGAGGACACCCCAATCTTACAAAATTATAAATATTGTAGAAATCTATTGGGGGATTTTTTTTTAACAAAACATCCTTATCCACCTTAAATGTAAAAACAAATATTTAGTGAATAATCTATAAACTGAATATATTTTCGTTATTGTAAACTTTTCTTAAGCAGATATGATTGCTAGAATTCCCTTTTCCAAAAAAATAGTTTATATCATGTGCTATAGTCTTTCAGCCTTAAAGATTTTCTTTTACTAATTGAATTTTGGTCAATAGCAAACTAGAAGACTTTCTTGTTACAGCATACAATATACACTTTACGTCTATATATTTGTAGATAATAGACTGGACCTGGATACAAGCCTTGATACAACAAATTATCCTCAATTGAGCATCATGGAAAATGAACAAAATAACAGAAAGGGAGATAACTCCTCAACTAATAGTGATGCAACACCAAGTGATACATATCCAAAAACTCAATATCGGGTACATGGCAAAACTTTAGTGTCACCTGCGCAGCTACCAAAACAGGGAAACAGAAGCTTTAATAAACCAGTCTTTCAATTATCCTGTGATACACCAATGTCTTTCAGTTCTTTATTCACCAAGAGTGATGGCCCTATTTTTGAAAATTGTGATGATCATTTTTACTATATTGCTACCATGACAACTCTCCACAATGCAGAAAACCATGAACCTCCATCAGAGTTAGATATTTAAGTGGACAAATGTTTCCTAAGTCATGTTTCAAATGTTTCTAAAGTCATATTTCTTCCAATTATTTACTGCATATTATTTATAGTCGTAGAAAGTTTTATTCTGGCGTCTTAGTTTCTATTTTATTTACTAATGGCGATTTGTATTTGTAAATTACTGGAAGAATTAAATATATGTGACTATATGTTACCTTTGGAAACTATGACATCTAAAGTATCTTGAAAAATTGTTTAAATTCTGTTTTTTAAGATATATCAATTGCCAACAAACGCCAATGGGCGAGGGTCAAATGACCTTACTAGGAACTCTTCAGATTTTATCGTGAGTGTATTCGTAATCAAAGCTCTCGACAATATTTTAAGAAAACACACGATACATTATTTTGTATATGACCTTTGTTTTTCCTGTTTTAAATTTATATTCCGCAAAGATTCAAGATTTTTTTGTTTCTTAAATACTAATAATCAAGATTAAGAAATGAAAAGACAAAAATTTTTAAATTCAATAAAACAGATCTTTGGAAACTGTGAATGGCAAAATTTCAAACTTTGGTTGTCCATTTCAGAACAAGTAAGTTCTCTTTTGAAAACGAAAAAAACCCACTAAAAGATAAGATCTTTTAAGTAAGTATATATTAATTTTTGGAATTTAATTTCTTTTCATATTGTTCATCAAAAATATTTCACCGAATAAGGTCCAAAAATGAAGGTAAAGATAGAATTTTAGTGTCAGTTTAAAATTTTAGATGTTCAGGACGTATTAATGTTGAAAATATGCCACACACCGCTATATTTTGACCTTTGATAAAATAGTACTACTAGAACTAGTCAAAGCCGCAAAGTCACCTTGTGCCTTATACAAACAGTCACTTTCTTAAATTGTGGTTGAACTAATGTTTAACAATGATTAGTGCTCTTGCTCTTGTAAAAACTGTGCTTTATATGTTTATTTAAAATCATGTTCTCTTGTGACATTTAAACAAGTGTGCTTTAATTCCTTTCACGGATTTGGCTATACTTTTTGGACCTTTTGGATTATAGCTCTTCATCTTTAATATAAGCTTTGGATTTCAAATATTTTGGCCACGAGCTTCACTGAAGAGACATGTATTGTCGAAATGCGCATCTGGTGCAAGAAAATTGGTACCGTTAATTTTATTAACTGTTGTGTAAAATAACTTATTGATTTAGTGCTTTAGTATAAACATTATAAGAAACATTCAACATAGGGACTATTGTTTGAAATTTTATATTGTTCTGTTATTGTAACTTGTTAATACATATCTTAAAATATATATGATGAATAAAATTTTAAAACCCCTTATCTTCTATTATTATGAAGTAAAAATGGCTATACAGGTGTCTGAAGGTATGGAATCAGTTCTTTTTACAAAAAAAGGAAGATATGCAGTTTCAACACACAAAAAACATTGGGTACGCCAAAAAAAGTTGATAAAAAATCCCCAGTTATGAGACCCAAACTGTTGTGGCTTGACAACTCTGTCACATGTCTGTAGAAGTGCATATACACTTTCCTTTCTGTGATGTTATTTTTCAAGAAACTTCCTAGTAAAAGTGTTACAGTTTTAGCTGCAAAGGTCCAAGTTCCTATGGCAAATTGCATTGTCTATATTTACAGAATTGCAACCTATAGTTTCTAAAAAACAGGCTTAACCAAGAAAATTGACCAATGAACCATGAAAATGAGGTCAAGGTCAGATGAACCATGCCAGGCAGACACGTACAGCTTACATTCCTTCTTTGCAACAAATATATCAGACCTATTGCTTGAAGTCTAAGAAAAACAGACCAAACCACAAAAACCTAACAATGAGCCATGAAAATGAGGTCAAGGTCAAATAAAACCTGTGATACTGACATGAACATCATAAAATATTTCCATACACCAAAGTGACCACATATAGTTGACCTATTGCATATACAGTAGTAGTATAAGAAAAAACTCAAAAACTCAAAAACTTTAAGGAGTAGGTCCAAAATTATAGCAGTTTTACAACATTATTAAAATGAAACCTGTTAGTTATTTATTGGAAAGTAGAATGCTTCTGCTACATAAATATGGGCTATTTTTGACAATTCAATGCACATTTCTAGTGTACTAGCATCATTGAGTCATGTCAAATTACTGAAATTTTCACAATTTAAGCATTTTAGCTGAATTTTAGACGGTTTCTGTCTTAAATGATAGTGGCCACATTTGTGTTCATTCTTAATATTGAAATGTAAGTTGTATTTGATGATAATACATAACATGTATAAAGGTTGAGGATGAGCACAGATGCTATAAAAAAGAAGATGTGGTATGATTGCCAATGAGACAACTATCCACAAAAGACCAAAAATGACACAGACATTAACAACTATAGGTCACCGTACGGCCTTCAACAATGAACAAAGCCCATACCACATAGTCAGCTATAATAGGCCCCGATAAGATAATGTAAAACAATTCAAACGAGAAAACTAACTGCCTTATTTATGTAAAAAAATGAACAAAAAACAAATATGTAACACATAAACATACGACAACCACTGAATTACAGGCTCCCGACTTAGGACAGGCACATACATAAATAATGTGGCAGGTTAAACATGTTAGCGGGATCCCAACCTGTGTCCACTTTCATTTTTGACAAAAAACATCTGAAAAGTGATAATTTTTATAGATTTTTCATATTTCAGCTAGAATTGGAGCGCTTTTAATGATTTTAAAAATCAGTTGAGATCTTTCACTTAATCAATTGAAATGGTCTCTTTTGAAGTGTTTAAAAAGTGTGCAAAATCTTTGTCAGATGAACCTGAAATTGAGGCCAAAATCAGCACTTACCGGACCTACCTTTTGACCACTGAAACATGAAAATGAGGTCAAGGTCAAATGACACCTGCCAGCCAGCTAGATATATACACCTTGCAATCATTCCATGCACCAAATATGATAGAACTTAGTCACTATAATAATTGCATAAAGTATAAGAAAAACAGACCAAAACACAAAAATTTAACTATAACCACGAACCAAGAAAATGAGGTCAAGTTCAGATGACACCTGCCAGTTTGACATGTACACCTTACAATCCATTCATATACCAAATATACTAGACCTATTGGTTATAGTATCTGAGATATGGACTTGACCACCAAAACTAAACCTATTTCACTGACCCATGAACTGAGGTCCGGGTCAAGTGAAAAAAGTTTGACAGGCATACCAAATATTGTTATCCTATATCTCTTAATAAAAGACAAACTAACATTACAAAAACTCAACTTTTTTTTCAAGTAGTCACTGAACCATAAAAAGAGGTCAAGGACAATGGACATGTAAAAGAGGGAACATAAGACATCTATATACAAAGTATGAAGCATCTAGGTCTTCCACCTTCTAAAATATAAAGCTATTAATAATTTAACTAACGCTACCCAGATCACTATCCCTATGTCGAGCTTTCTGCAACTGAAGTCTTCAAAAACCATAAAAAATAGACCTTAAACTGCATTCGATGATCCACAATAGTGTATACAATTTCAAAGGATTGGGTCAAAAGTAAAATCACAAAAACCACAAGTGGGACTAAAACTATTGCCCAAAAATATATGAAATACCATTTTCAAAGGCAAGCCACAACTCTTAAACAATTATTGTAAAAAAATCTGACTTGACCAGTATTTTTAAGCGCCTATTATAGCGTTGCTGCATTTGTTTGCACCTGTCCATAGTCAGGAACCTGATGTTCATTGTTTGTTGATGTGGTTCATAAGTGTTTCTCATTTCTCGTTTTTTTTATTAAATTAGACAGTTGGTTTTCCTGTTTGAATGGTATTTCAGCAGCCAAGGCTCTATGTTGAAGGCTGTACTTTGAGCTATAATAATGGTTTACTTTTACAAATTGTGACTTGGATGGAGAGTTGTCTCATTGGCACTCATACCACATCTTCTTATATCTAGTTACTATAACTTCTACCCCTAAAATATTTAGGCTTAAACAAATCAAACAATATAATAAACAATCTTTATTGCCATATAAACAAATGAAACATGTTTGTGACAAACTAAAACAAAAAAAAATAACATACACTCATGCATATGTATATATATATATATATATCAATTGTTGCAAGTATAAAATATAGTGACAAGTCAAAATACCAATTACAACATAATAATATAACACAAAACTTTTAACCCTGGTATATTAAGAGTCCCTTGTCCTCAGTTCCATTAACTGTTTTATAAAGGAACCTAAACTTTGTACATGTTGAAAATTTGATGGATTAAGTATATATTGTAGCTTTTTTATAACAAAAGAAGTGAAATTTGTCATCAATTATCTTTAATAGGGCAAAAATTACATTATCTAAGATTTCGTAGTACTTTTTTTTATGTCTACCTAATTCAAGTTACAGACTAGGATGGTAATAAGTTTACGAAATTCAAAGTTTGAGTTTAACAAGTAAAATTCTGTCTCAGTATCTGTTTTGAGATCTTTGTAAAGAAAAAGTTTATTATGTTCACATAAATTTTCAATACTAGTTTTATACAGGCTTTTATATTTATTTTAAATTCCTCCTTGATAACATTTTTTTAGAGATTTGACTTCCTTTGGAGTTTTACATGAAGACACAACTTATTGGGATCCTCTATCTCTTTAAAGATAATATCTTTGGCATATGTATACCAGGAGTACACATTTTAAGAATCTAACATCTTACAAATTTCAAATGATTCTTTAAAAAGAGGATTAGTATCTTTAGTGTGTAGCCTAGCCAAATAAAGTAGACCCAGCCACATTATTTATGTATGTGCCTGTCCCAAGTCAGGAGCCTGTAATTCAGTGGTTGTTTTTGTTTATGTGTTCCATATTTGTTTTATACCAACCCTTCCTTTAGTGGTATTGACATCTTGTAAAAATTTATAGAGATCCATTCACTAAAACTAAAGTTATTGTCCTGACACTAAATGCGTCTTTGGACGACGACGCAGACGACATGATTGTATTATACTACAACAAAAAAAATTGCAGTCGTATTAAAAAATGGAGTTGAGGCATTATCAAATTTAAGTGAAGATTCTGTGCCTGAAAACTGTTTTTTTATTACTTGGTATCAATTTTTGCCAACCCCTAATTTAGCCAATTTGAACACAAGACAATCTCTCCAAATAGAGTCAAATGCTCCTTTTAAGTCCACAAAACATGCATATATATTTTTATTATTTTTATGCAGATATTCATTGATCAAAGTTTTCAATATAAACAAACTGTCGGATATCCTATGGTTTTCCCTGAAATCAAACTGAGAGGCAGAAAATTTATTTATCATAAACATTTTTAGTCTATTATTCAGAACACTACTAAATATTTTATACAGACAGTTGATTAAAGAAATACCTCTGTAGTTGCCAGGATGGCATTTATCTCCAGATTTGAATAAAAGATGAGTTCCAGTGTTTGGGATAATGACCAGTTTTTAAAATAAGATTAAAAAGTTCAACATAAGATTTTAATGTAACTGGACTACTGTATTTAATGACTTCATATACTATTTTATCAGGACCAGAGGCTTTACCTTACTTAAGTTTTGATAAAGATTTCTTTAATTTCAGCGCATGTGATTGGTTTATCAGTTTCTAAAGTTACAGACATGTCTCTTTCTATAAATTTTAATTCTTCCTGTATCTTATTTTTAAAGCTTAATATTCCCTAAACAACACAACGTAATTTAAATGTTTAGCTGATTTTACAGAGTTATCTCCCTGTAGTGTTAGGTACCACCTTAATATAGTAATCAACTGTAGTTTTATTCAACTCTTTGTATGTCACTAATTTGGTTAAAGTTTTTTTACATTATAATGTTCTATCTATTGTCTCTCTTAGTATGGGTTACTTATGTGTTGAATGTATTGAGTTAAAAAAAATATGTTAATAAAGTTGCAAAGTTTTCAAAATAATATAATTTAGAAATTAAAATATTATTGTCCATTGTTTTCCACTGGTGAAGATGTTATATATTCCTCATACTGTTACTTGTGTCATTCAATTATCCATCAATTATTACTCGTATTTTTTTATAACTACTGGTAGTCTGGTATGTATGTTATTCTTCCACTAAATAGCAGTAGTGGTTTGTACTGTATTTCTGCGATCCTGCGGTTTCAACACATATTACATCGTCATCTTAATCTTCAGGATTGTTGAGGTTTAAGTATTCTCTGTCAGTACATCTATGGTTAATTTTTCTGGTGTCTTTTGTGTGTTAACCAGAGTTGAGGCTGTGTATTTAGATGGTGCTGCTACGATTCTAAATTTTGGAGTTATTTCCTGTTTAGTGCTAGCTTCTACGGTGGAATCCATTTGGCTATTGGTTCTGCTGTGGCTTTAGGTCAGAGTTGCCGTCTTCTCCATGAAGTCTGTTGTTGTTGTGCATACACAAAAATTGTCTGAATTACATTGTATTTTTGTTATAGTTATCCAACACAAACCTTTTATGCAGCCACAGTAGAAGTAACCTGAAAAAGAAATATAGATTCTTAAACATATCTTAGTCAAAACTATATAATTGAAACACTATTTAATGCAAGAGAATAATTATCTAAAAATAACAATAGATATATATATACAATACCTTCTTTACTTTTTAAATGGTTTGGTGGCAATTATTAATTGTTAAAACACCAGTCTTTATTAGCAAAATAGGATGAACAACAAGTTATTTGATGTCTGACATTAAATATAATGTTTTTCTTTATAATTGATTTATCATTCATCAGGCCATTACGCTTCTCATTTTTCATGTTGTGGACTTTTATAGTTAACAATACAGTATAGGTTTTTTCTCAGTGTTGAAGGTGGTAAAGTGATATGAGGTGCTAAAATCCTTGTCATATGTGTCAATTGACTCATTGCATTGGCAATTACACTGCATCTAAATTTTAATAAAATTATTTTGAACTATTATCTAATAGCATGTCAATGTTGATTTTTACCACTATAATAATTATTATAGTGGTAAAAATCAACATTGACATGCTATTAGATAAATAGTTCATAAATCTGTCTCCTGATTCTCACCATAAAGGTCAGCTCCAATGGCTATTGCCAGCCTCAATCCTTATGGACAAGCTGTGATGCTAACCTAAAATATAAAATGCTTTATCATCAAAAATTATTTTATAGTATATAAAGGTAATACATGTTGAGAATATATGAATTAGACAGCTATCCAGCAACACAGCAATTACTTAAGCAATTAGAAGATATCCTTTAATCTACTAGTACTCATATAATGGTACTGATAAATGAGAGTAGACTCCATTTAGTTTAAACATATTTATTTATAGTGGATTGGGAAACAAGTTTTGCAACTTATATTAATCCCTTTCCACTTTCGGGTGCGAGTGCTGCCTTGTAGCGGCATTAGCCTACTCTTTTTCGAAATCTACAAGGGTGTCTTTAACGTGCAAGAGATATGGCTCTCTCGTAACACGGGTCAGCCATTTATTGTCCCCTTCCGACGGACTATCATCGTTTCCTCAAGACCATACTCGCAGATGGTGTCAAGGGAGACTCCATTTCACTTGTCAAGATAACATTTACTAAATATTGTTTTGATTTCTTACTACATAAATCAGATTAGTATTATATCAACACTTAAGTTTGTAAAATTCCTATAAAGATGTAATACAAAAAAGAAGTAAAAGAATAATGACTTGATTTCAAC
The DNA here is from genome assembly GCA_019925275.1 of Mytilus edulis. NCBI lineage: Eukaryota > Metazoa > Mollusca > Bivalvia > Mytilida > Mytilidae > Mytilus > Mytilus edulis. The sequence continues at coordinate 16,023 of JAHUZM010000656.1, forward strand.
TGCACAAAAATCTCAATAATTTACTGAGTTATCTCTTAATATTGAATAAACAAATCTTGGTTGAAATTGTCTCCCCTTGGGAGTAATATTCCAATCTGTAGGCTTACTTATTATAATTTTAATAGTAAATCTTGTTGATATACCTGGTACACGTATCTTTAAATATTTAACAGGTAAAATAATTCAGTGTTTTGCATGCAGAAAATAAAGTTTTGTTTCTTGTTTCCCAGTAAGTTTTACACTAGGAGTCTTCTCCGGTATTCGGAAGAAGAATAAGAAGTTTCTTAATTTTTATCAAATAAATGTATAGAAATTGTTAGGCTTAAATAAACTTGCCTTTCTTATTATCTTGGTAAAGCTGCAGACTAATTTCTGACTTGGTTGAAGATTTCTTTAACCATCTTCCATGGAATAATGCTCTGCTGGCTGCGATATGGAAAAACTATTTGAGAAAAATAATTGAAACAATATTTAATGCAAAAGAATAAGTAACTGAGCATTACAATAATGATGTACAGTAAAAAACATTTCTTTACTAGGAAAAATTTACAGTCCCTCAAGTTATAACTGATATTTTTCGCAAATACCCCCATAACATGATATATGTGTTTACAATTTTTATGTTTTTTTTGTTTTTTTTTTAAATAGCAATATTTGATCAAACAGGAAATTCTTGATAATGAAAAGCCCCAATTTTACAAACCCTGCCTATAAAAGTTAAAAGTGATATTATAACAAGTCAATCTAATACATGCATGCCATTCTTAATAATGTTCCAATAATAATTAACAACACTATTAAGAAAAGACATTTTCATTCGACCAAGTAGGTCAAACTTTTGGGTTTTATCCATTACCTGTTGCACCCCTCAGTTCACAGGCACTCATCTCAGAAATTTTTTTCCTATATACCTTTATATAGCGGGGAAAAAATCTGAGACGAGTGACTGTGCCTCAGTTTCAGAATCGACTAAGCTCTCCATCAGGATATTTATATGTAATCCATCAAGGTATTATTATATCACAAATTTGCTTTAAATAATGATGGAAAGGTTATAAATATTAGTCCCAACAGGTTTTCTTTCCAGTGCCTTTGACCAATGCAGACAATTAGCACAACCTTCACACCAAAATTTTATCATTTTTCTGGAATGGAATTTTCATTTCCCTCAAAATACCTTCTATTTTTAAATGCTCATAACTTTTTTTATTAGTGCAAGTTTTTGGAAAAACTAAAGTGTTTGTTAAAGTAGAAACATTAATGAATTTAAATCAATAATAAAATTTTCCAAAAGAAGAACACATCATTGTGTAATTAAGGTTACTTTTCTAAATTCATTTCAAATCACATAAATTCCTACCCAGAATATTTGAGAAAAATCAATGAAAAGTTCAAAACTCAACCTACAGTTTTCTGCATCCTTGGCTGTCATAACATTACTAATAATGCTACAAATGGATGAAAAAGACAAGTTGTTACTACAAGAGATCTTGAGAATGAAGCTTAGCGAAGATGCAATTAGTAGTATGCAGCTTTACAACACCACCAACAAGAATGAAGCTGTGCACAGGTCTTTGAGTGTGAATTTACCTAAGAATGTATGTAATCTTCTCAAGAGGCATGGAGGCCAGATTGGCATCTGGAATTCACAGAAACAACAACATGCCAGGAACCTCAGCAAAGCATGGACAAAAAGTTGACCTACAAGCAAGACTATGGAAAAAAAACTGAAGTTAAACATAGATGTCTTACACATTGTTACACAGAGTGGGGAAAAAATAGTGGAACATGGAGAGGCCAAGCTAAAAAGTAAAGAGCAAGATGTTTACAGAAAAGGACAGTTGGACCCAGTGCCTGCCTTTCTTATCCATAGTACTAACTGCAAGAGAAAACTACCACCAGCACCATAGATGAGACAGCAACCCAGCAACTCAACCACAGGTCCTAAGTTTTTGATTTTTTTGCGCTTTTTCTAATCCATTCTTTGTAAAGGTATTTGAATAACTTCTATCTTCTATATTTTATGTATGTAAAATTTTATTTTTATTATATTCTTACAATTTTGGAAAGTAAATGCTTAAAAACTTTAGGCAGTTTAGGAAAGTAAGCCTAGAATATATAAATATACTAAATGGCCTACTGCAATAGCGTCGGGAAAAAAGAGTGGATTTGAAACTCTATAGTTCTAAATATTTTCATAAATTTCATTAAAAAGCTCCCCTTTCATATCTTTTAATATTGGTAAAAAAAACGTGCGAATGTTTCAAGACGGAGGAATTAATTTTATCACAAAAACGGCGACGTCATAGTACATTACGTAGTTCATAACATCATTTCAATCGGCCGATGAATCGGCCCCTTGGCACTGAAAGGAGTATGACTTTGGGCCGATCATCGGCCCTATGGCACAGAACTCGTTAAGGACCACCCAAATCCTTCAAAAAGATATGTGAATTTGGTGTTTACACCAATTAAATAAAGTAAACATTTAATTTAACATTACTTAGGGGCATATTTTTCTTGTAATTTTGCTCAATATTTTGGAATAAGTCCTTTGAATGAAATATTTCTTATCAGAATGAGTAGGAATTTGCTCAAAACAGAAAAATTATGAGCCCCTGATTTGAGATTTGCCGCAAAAATTTCAACATATAAACATAACAAACCCAAAATATGGTAAAATAGGCATCAAAAAATATTTCCCAATCATTTACTATAAATTAACAATAAAATATCTTTGCATTTCAAATTTGAAGCAAATGGTGCAAATCAGGAGACCATTGTCTTCTTAGGCCGGAGAACACAGTTATTTTCCTTAATAATTGTCTTTCAAAACATATTAATGACAATTAAAAAAAAATCCACCTGCTCTTTTCCGATAAGATTTGGTGTGCATAAAGTTTGACTTTTATCCCAAAACATACCAAAAATTCAGAAAACTCAAGCTGCTCATTTTCAAACATAAGGACACCGGTATGGATAAAGCCAGAGAGCTTCCGAGAAGGGGAAATTCCACCTTTATTTTCATAAGGGCAAGGTTCCGGTGCAAAAAGTTGACATGCATTTTGTGTCCGGACACATGGACACAACGAATTACAAATATTTAAGTCTTATCTTTTACCTAAATACAAACAAATAGTAAAAAAAAAAAAGTCAAGGAAAAAAAAATAAGAAAGAAAACATTACAGGATAGTCAAAATGTAAGAAATATAAACCCCCCTTAATTTTACTGATACATCATTCAAGTGTAGAAAAATGAATGCTAGTCAATTCGTTCCAAGTCCGATTCGTTCCAAGCCAGTTCGTTCCAGATTAGGACAATTCGTACCAAGTCAATTGTCAATTCGTTCCAACTGATTTGGTTTATTATTAATCAGACTTAGCAATTTGTTCTAACTGATTTATATCATTATTAATCAGACTTAACAATTTGTTCCAACTTTTTTTTTATAATGTAGACTATATGTCCGTATATCACTGTATTTGTGTAAATCAACCTACAGTGCATGGCAACAATCGGCAAAACAATGACACCAAAACACACGAAGATTCAATGATGGAATATAAAAATAATATAGAACAGAACAGAACAGAACATATTTTATTTCCAATTAAGGGCCCACAAGGGGCATACAGAGCATACATGAATAAGGCAAAAGAATATTGATTTGCAAAGATACATAGATACAAACAATTTTTTACATACAGTTACAATACAATTACTAACTCATATTCACTTTAATAAATTTACCAACAGCACTAAGGACCTGATTGTCTTCACAGTTTAATAAATAAATAAAGGAGTAGGTACGGTAAGGACCGATTTTGGCCTCAAATTTCAGGTTCATCTGACGAAAGATTTTGACCACTTTTTAAACACTTAAGTGTCTATTTTATTTGATTCAATTAATTTATGTGAAAGATTTTAACTGATTTTGTCATTAAAAACGATCCGATTCAAGCTCAAATATGAAAAATCTACCAAATATGCCAAAAAATGCCACTTTTCAGATGTTTTTTGTCAAAGATAAAAGTGGCCGCATCCGTGTTCATCCTCAACCTTTATACATGTTATGTATTATCATAAAATACAACTTACATTTTAATATTAAGGATGAACACGAATGCGGCCACTTTCGTTTTACCCGAAAACCGTCTTAAATTTAACTAAATTGCTAGAATTGTGAAGATTTCAGTGATTTAGCATGACTTAATGGTGCTTGTACCCGACATATGTGCATAGTATTGTCAAAAACAGCCCATATTTATGTAACAGAAGCATTCTACTGTTCAATACATAAATAAAAGTTTACATTTTAACAATTTTGTAAAACTTCTATATTTTGGGGCCAAAAAGGGGTCTTACCGGACCTACTCCTTTAATGCTGATTATCAAGTGTAGAAAAATTCGGAATTCTTTGCCAAACAAAGTCAAAGAGAGCATCTCTATCCGATTTAAAATTTTCACAGTTAGTTAAAAAATGGATTTCATCTTCAACACAGCCAGAGGAGCATTTTTTGCAAATTCTTTCATTTCGTGGAATATTTGAAAAACGACCAACTTCAATTTGAAGCTTATGAGCAGAAATACGTAATTTGCATATAGATCTTCTAAAATCAAAGTTCTTAATTAAAGAAAGATAATTTTCATAACCAAAATTCTGCTTAAATTTTACATAATTAAACAGTTTTCCATCAGAAGCTTTATTTTGGCTAGCATACCAATTGCTAATATATTTAGTGTGAATTAATTTACTAGATATGTTCAAAAATTTATATTGTCCGAAATGTTTTACTTCTTGTTTAATTTCAAAAACTTCTAATACTTTTTTAACAAATGAGAACCAAGAAGTTATGTTAGATTTGTGAAGCTCTTGGCTGCATTTATAAGCATCTTTCAATAGACTGAAATCAGTTGTAAGATTTTCAAATCTATACCAGTATTTTACAATTGACTTTACAATATCATAATGTAAAGGGAAACGTCCCAGTTCTGATAATACAGCAAAATTGACACTCCTTTTGTGTACACCAAGTATAAATTTAGAAAATTTAAGATGGAGATTCTCACACTTAAGATTTTTAAAAACATTTTCAAGATTAAATAAGGAAGACTGTAATTTATTACAAGAGACATTATAACCTCCCCATACCTCTGAATTATATAACAGAATGGGTTTAAGGGTATGATCAAAATTATGAACACAAGATTTTATTCCAGGAGACAAATTGATAAAATCCTTTCTAAGTTTATAGTAGGCCTTAAGAGCCTTATTATAAAGTTCAGTTTTAGCTAGATGAAAACTTCCAGATGCAGTAAAGTGAACACCTAAATATTTGTAATGAGCGACACAGTCAATCAAGTTATTCTGCAGTCGAAAATTTGCCTGAATTTTCCTTCCAGCCTTATTAAAAATTATGACTTTAGTCTTTCTAATATTAACTTTCAGGCACCAGTCAGCACAATATTTTTCTAGCTGATCAAGTCTACTTTGAAGCCCTGTGGCTGATGTTGACATAATCACAATATCATCCGCATACATCAAACAATTTAATTTCTCTGAGTGCAGGGAAACTGCATCCAGACAGGAGTCAAGATAAGATGGGAAGTCATTTATAAAAATTTAAAATAATGAAGGACTCAAGTTGTCTCCTTGTCTTACACCTAATTTAATGCTAAAAGGGTCAGTGAGAGAAGCTCCAACTCTTACACATGCTTTACTATTATTATACATATCTGATATAATATTATAAAATAAAGTACCAACTTTCATATTAATAAGCTTCAGTTTAAGACCTATATGAATTACACTGTCGAATGCTTTGCGAAAGTCTACAAAACAAGTATATAGTCTACCCTCTTTACTGTGACAGTATTTGTCTATCAGTGTTTTCAAAATAAATATATGATCTGAAGTTCTGGCATTTTTTGTAAAGCCAATCTGAAAATTATGAATTAAGTGGTTTTGGTACAAAAATTTGTCAAGTCTTGTATTACATTTGTCTTTCTGTAAGTATATCCTCGGAACAAGAAAATCTTCATCAAACACTGACCGTGCAAGGGCTGTATAGCCAGACAAGGTCGTTTAAAAAAATTCAATTTGTTTTTCATCAAACATAGCTGTGAGAACAGAGCTTTCTAAAAAAATGCTAAGCTAAGAGATAACTTTATAGGAAATGTAATTAAACATATGCCAGATTTTATTGTCTTGGCAAGAAAATGAAAAAAATAAAAATCTTCTTTGCCCATCAACCTCAAAAGAAGTAGAAAGCTTAGGGTCCTATTTTAAACATTTTTTGTGTTGCTTTTTTACTTTTTTTGTTTTTATGGTTTGTTTGTTAAATGATTTGTGTATTATTTCAAAACTTATTGTTCAGAGTTTCATGAAATAAATATTTGAATAACTTTTTAAAACATTAACTTTAATGTATATTAAGATTCATACTCAATTTCGACAAGAGACAAAAAAAGCACAGCAAAAGCATATCATTGCACCCTCCCTTAACCAAAAATTAATTATTATTATCGAGCGCCCTGCCAGAAAAAAAAGCAAGACTAAAAAAGGAAAAAAAAAAAAAAAAAAAAACCCTTTGAATACACAAAGGGCTTAAAAGAAAAATACTTTAATCCTAATTGCGTGCGCCCCCCTAGAAAAAAGAAAAGGGGACTTAGACATACAAAAGTCCCAAAAAGAAAACATTTTGGAATCTCAAATTTCTGCGTGCAGAAAAAAAAAAACGCAATAGACATCACAAAGGTTTTAACAGAAAACATCCTGAAAAACCCCAATCTGCGTCGCGCCCGCTAAAAAAAAGAAAAAAAGGGGAATTAGAATAACAAAGTCAACGAAAACATATGAATCTCAAACTGCGTGGGGCAAAAAAAAAAAGGAACTTAGGGAAAAAAAGGCTTTCAAAAAAAAATTTTTTTTCCCAAAACCTCAAATTTCGTGCGCCCCCCTAGAAAAAAAAAAAAAGGAAAATTAGACTAACAAAGGTCTTAACAGAAACATACCTAAAACCTCAAACTCGTCGCCCTGCTGAAAAAAAAAAAGGCCAATTGACTACACAAAGGTCTTAACAGAAAAAAAATATAAAACCTAATCTGGTCGCGCCCCCGTAAAAAAAAAAAAAAAGGAAAAAAAAGGCCATTAGACATACAAAAGGTCTTAAAGAAAAATAAATCCTCAATCTGCTCCCCGGCCCCGCTAGAAAAAAAAAAAAAGGCAAATTAGACATAAAAAAGGTCTTAACAGAAAAAACCCAAAATTTAAATTTCGTGCGCCCGCTAGAAAAAAAGAAAAAAGGAAAAAAATACACAAAGGGTTTTAAAAGAAAAAATCCCAAAACCCAATCTGCTTGCGCCTGCTAGAAAAAAAAAAGGCAAATTAGAAAAACAAAGGTTTAACAGAAAAATACCTGGGAATCCCAAGCGTCGGCCCCGCTAGAAAAAAAGAAAGGCGCAATTTAAAATAACAAAGGTTTAACAAAAAAAATACCCGGGAATCCCAAAAAGCGTCGCGCCCTGCAAAAAAAAAAAAAGGCGCAAATTTGAATAAAAAAGGTTTAAAAGAAAAAATAAATGGGAAACCCCAACTGGTCGGCCCGCTTAAAAAAGAAAAGGCCAATTAGACATACACAAAAGGGTTTAAAAGAAAAATACCTGGGGAAACCCCCT
>JAHUZM010000657.1:0-23698 GCA_019925275.1 Mytilus edulis
ATAAATCAGATTCTTATTCGGCGTAAATTGATTTTAAATAGTGACTTATTCGTAAATCTTATTGTAGCTCAGTTGATATTCCTTATCTAAACTAATCGTGAACATATAAGATATTCATAAGCAAATGTTTAATACCTTGCCACGCAATTACACATTTTACACATACCCCTTTCCCACGCGATTACACATTTTTACACATACCCCATTGCCCCGCAATTACACATTTCTACACATCACAGTAAAATCGGTATTACTCTAATTTAAAGGCGAAAATAATGAAATTGTAAAAAGAAACGAGTTGCGTTTTTCACTGACGCTGACATGTCTGAGCAAAACAGCTTATACTCTGATGAGGGCAGTGACGACAATGAATTATCAAGTGGGGATGAATGGCTGGAGAATTATAATGCTGAAGTCGATCATGGTTCCCCTGACAATACACCCATGGTATCAGATGAAGAGGCCAATGACGAGGACGATGCAGCTCCCGAAAATGCAGAACTTGTTTGGAGAGAAACATACGAAGAACTTGACATAGACCCCTTTATTCAGATCACTGGTCCATCACACAATCTGAACCCTAATGCCAGTGAGATTGAGTATTTCAAGCTTTTCTTCGACGATAATATGCTTGAGAAAATTGTGAGCCAAACAAATCAATATGCAGCTCAAAATAGCCCCGACCCACTCTGGAGTGATACCACCCGGGATGAGATTTCGGCTTTTATAGGTGCTTGTTTCATAAGTTAATATTATTCAAAATAATTAAAACTATATTCCACACCTTTCAGAGTTAAAATTTACCAGAAAATCCTGTTTGCCAGATATATATCTGGTTAAATATTTGCACATACTATGTACATAAAAACACAGGCAAAAATTCCAAATTCACTTCAATTTGCCATCATAAACCTTTGCAAAGTTGAATAGACTTACCATAATTAAAGAAGAACATATACATTCTAAAGATAATAAACTAGCGAAATATAAAAATCATTTACATGCGGTTTTTAATGCAATTACACTAAAACAAAACGTCAACATGTACACGTTAGAAAAACAAAACAAAAATGTCAAGGACGTAAAATGACGTCAAAAAAATGTGTGTCACATGACGGGCACCTGTCAATACCAAAACAAAATTCCTAAAATAAGAAAGGTCACATAGTGCGCATTTTGTTTTAACTGTACATTGTTGTACATTGTTGTCACGGTAAATAAAGATCTGAAAAATTCTGAAAAGAAAAGTAAATGCTGTATTATTTTAATACGCAACATGTACTTTAAAGAACGCCCCGAGGATGCAAACTGGCCAGTTTGTAGGAAGACAAACAGACAATATGGTGGGCGTTGTTTGGATGGACAAGAAACCAGTTAATGTTGTGGCTTCCAATGAGTCATTGATTGAGGTAACCACATCATCATCATCAACTCATCATCATCATCATCATCATCATCATCATCATCATCATCATCATCATCCATTGTCGTCGTCGTCATTTTATCATTATTACATCATATATATCATCATTATCATAATTACATCCTTCTTTTTCAGATCTTTTTTCATATATTTCTCATAGTTAAGTTGTAACAGGCTCTTCTTTGGGGACCCTGTGTAATACTTTAGATGAGGATATTACCCGTCCCCATCCTTATTCAGGGTAGTTTAAGGTGTAATTGGTATACGCAAACGGAACGGCATGGTACGCAGTTTTCAGGAATTTAGTATTAAGTATTCAGTACGCATTAATTATAAAAAAAGTCTCCTTTTTACTTTTCTTTTGCAGACCAGCACAGTGTGTAAGAACGAGAAGATTGCAATAAGTATTAAATGATCAATTCAAATTTTATTTCAGCCTTAAATGTCTTAATTATGAAAAGTATGAAATAAAATTATTTATTTTTCCAGTGAATTATTTTTTTTGTAGGGAAATACTTGCCAATGTTTTTTTTTTTAAGTTTTTATAGTTAAATGATTTTAATTATTTGTAGGTAGATACAACAAACCGGAGACAGAAAGATGGGACAAATGCCCGCGTTACAAGGCCGCGCGTAGTTACAAATTACCAGGAAAATTTCAGAGGGGTTGACATCTCTGATCAATTACGTGCAAAATATTCAATTGGTAGGCCATCTAAAAAATGGTGGAAATATTTAATGAATTTCATAATAGATCTTTGTATTGTGAACTCATTTATTGTAAAGGCACAAAACAGAGGTTCCGCAAGTAGCCCGTACTAAAAAGAGGTATAGGCAATTGGACTTCAGGATAAATTTGTCAACACAACTTATAGGGAATTTCGCAGGATTGAGGACACCAGCACCACCAATGAGACCGCGAGCAACACACGCTCATTTGAAATTGGGCCGCAAACGTTCCACATGCACACTTTGCACAAAAACAGGAGAGAAGAAGCGTAAAACAACACAAATGGGATGTGAAAAATGTGATAAACATTTATGTTCAGCTGAATGTCACAACACATTCCATGTTAATATTGGGATCGGAGTTGTCACGGAAGAATAATGAGTCAGAATGATTTGAAATTATAGAGCAATTCATGTTGTGCATTTGAAAACACATATCAAACTTGCCAAAATTTGTTATAAATACCATTAACATATACTTCTTATAGAATTCAGAAAAAAGACAGAATACATGGGCTTAATTTGGTGCTGCCAAATTGTGTCAATAAATATGTAATGAGTAATCTGTCTTCTCTACTCTGTGTTCAGACCTGACATGCATGGTGTTTAATAATCAATGCTATCGTATTTTGGTATATATGACTTTGTCGTCGTTCGTCTGTTAAGTTTTGGCTCCCGTAATTTTTATTTGATTCAAAGTTATTATAAATTAATCATCTTCTTCTTTATAAGACAGTGCATTAGCTCCATTCTACAAGAGAACCATTTGATCTTGATAGCTATCAGTACACTAAAATGAATGTACAGTTGATCATCTTAAATACAGGCTGAAAAAGAAAACAAAATACATACTTTATAAATGCCCGGTAACTAGGCCACCATCTGTACCTATGTGATTGTCACTCCGTGATGATTGATTCTGTACTTTATTTATATGACTATCAAACTTCACTACATATGATACTTATTATTTACAAAATTCAATTTTGACTGGAAAAAAATGGTACTTATTACTTACAAAACTCTTTGACTTGAAAAAAAAATGTCCTATTGATATTTTTCAAAACAATATTGCGTAGTAACCACACAACCGATATTTACCAAATAAAAACCATAAGATGAAGAAATGTTTAATTTGGTTCTGTTCATTTGGCCTTAATTTTCGTGAGGATCCTTTTCCTTTTTTGATGAGGTAAACACAATCAAAAATATTTACGATTTAATTTTGATTAAAATGCATAGCAAAATTTTCAAGAAATATTTTTCTTTGTGTTCAACTATCAAAAACAAAAAATAAGCCTGAATTATATCATATGGCCGATTCCAAATAAACAATAAAAGTTTAAACATTTCTACATCTTGTGGTGTTTGTTTCATAAAAATCGATCATGTAGTTACTTCACAATATTTAAAGGGGCACTAGCTGTCAAATTCATTGTAACCGAATTGACTCAAATTCTCATATTTGGTTTATAACAATGTAAAACATTTATCCAAACTATCAAAAGTCTAAAATAAACAGTTCACAGAGCATGGGGTAGATAATATATAGGTTCGTTTCTTGTGTATTTTAGTCCAGACGCCATCTAATTAACTATCGATTTGACCTCAGATGACCATATAAGCGATGTAAACAAAAATAAAGATACGAATAGATTAAACCAACACGTGCAATTGCATTTTTATAGGTCTGTTTGATTTTATTTTATAGATTAAAAATAGATGTTTCTCATTGTTTTTAACCATATAAGAATGATTTTATGTGCATCGAATTAGTAATCAAATGATTTACCGTAGTTTCACTTTCATTGTTGACATTCTTTTTCTTTAAATAACCAGTACACGTACAATGCATGCGTTGTCAATCTCTAGCTAGGGGTTAACTTGAAGTTCACATGAATATCGGTTAGAATGATGATGACGTTTTCACTTGCAAGTGAATCAGTCAAAAATTATGTTTAATCGCTTATTTCAACAAAATTTAAGGAAATTGATTGCTAAAAGCAAATTATTATTTCATTATTCCAATTTGATTAATGATTGATCTAAAAAAAAATCATACTTTATTTTTTATATATATCGTAGCTAGTGCCCCTTTAAAAAAAATCGATTTTAGATGAAATAACAGCATTTTTTAAGTGAGAATTCTTTTTTTTTTCCAAAATTTGTAGAATTCCTTTAAATTTATAAGTTGTCTGATTCCATGCATTAGTCGCCATTTCCGTTTGTTGATTATATTATAAGCAAAAGGCGCTCCAGACAGTGGAGGAATGTATTCACAAGAAAGAAAACAGGACTTCCATACATACTTCTACGGCATAAATCAGTTAGGGGATACGCAATATTGATTTGTCAATGAAACAATTCACATCAACTTTGGTGCAATTAATATTTGATTAAACACAAATACACGATTAAATCCTTTGATGGGTGGACAGCATCATTATTATATGAAAAGGTACAGTTTCAAATTAACAAATCAATATTTAAGCAAAGCTTTAATTGTCAGTTTCGGCCCATACACACACATTTACATACGTGCTAGTGCATTTCCAAGTGAACAACGTCGCGTATTTATGCTTTGCGGGAAAACGACTGTAACGTGACGTTACTGTTGCCTGGTAAGTAAAAAACATCAAAAAATAAATGCGTGGCAAAGTGTTAATTTTCTTGTAAAGGTGTAATACCACCTGTTTTAGCATGTTTACTTACTGACAGTTACTGCATTTGTGACAAATACACTATTCCAAAGAGACATTCAAACGCGCAAGTTGAAAATAAACTAACAACGCAATAGCTAAAAAAGACCAACAAACAAAAATGGTTCATAAAACACAACATAGACATCTGAAGACTGATTAGCACGAACCCCGACAAACACTAGTGGGAATGCAGATGCTCTTGAAGGGTAGGCAGATCCTGTTCCGCATTGGCAACCGTCGTGCGGGTAATGTTCGTACAAGCCCGGTTATAAGTCTGATTCGGTAGGTCACATTTATCGAAAATCAGTCACAAGGACAATACAGAAAGAGCCTATTTATAACACTATTACATCTTTAATGAACATACCACATGACTTTGTATAATCTCGAAAACGATAAAGGAACTTATATATAAACTTGTTTCCTGCATTTATGTCAACATTGATGATATTTATAGTTTCCCAACCAAGTACATTTTAGAGTTAATGTATGATTATATATTTCATTTCACTTATAATATAATGAAGACTTGGAAAATTAATCAAGTAGTATAACATAGATTCTTACCTCAATATGAATGAATTATCGGAGTTCTCCAATCGAGGTAGTTAAATTATGAAATTTTAAGACCGAGCCTTTGGCGAGGTCTTAAAATTTCATAATTTAACTACCGAGATTGGAGAACTCCGATAATTCACTCATATTCAGGTAAGAATCTGTTTCTCTAATTTTTTAAAACAACAAAATTTTAATTTTAATGTCCAAATTCTCCCAACCTTTCTATCCGCCTGTTTCGTTTTCCATTGGGAGATTACTACGCATCTTGTTGCCATGGTTGCAAATGAAATATATTTTAAATCATGAAAAAAGTCAAACAAATCAGTAACTTAATATTTTATAATATTAACCAAGTATTTCAGTAATAGGACAATATTTTTAATTCAACAAATTGTTCATAATTTCCTACAAAATAACGTGTCCACCGAAATATCAGCGCGGATGGATCTACAAAACTAACTACAGCAATGGCGGAACAGCTGTTCACCGTTCATATATCTCTTATTCCTGGGAACTATCACTGTCAAATATGACCCTCCTACGTTTCCTTTGCTGAGGGTTATTGTCAGGTACGCTATGTATGTTGATGTTGAATGTTCCTCCATATATTGGGGCCCCGAAAATATAGTTAAGCCCGGCAGGTGCGACTTGACCTTGTCCAACTGAGATCTGCCTCTCGGATGTTGTTGTTGTTTGATGGACATTCTCTCTCCCATGTTATTGTCTATCGTCACCAATGTTTGTGATGCCTGAATTCTGTCATCGCAGCCACCAAGAATACAACTGGCGATTTCTTTATGTTTACTTGGATTAAGTTTAGAGTAGCTAGAAATGCTTTGGATATTTCTGTGTCCAGATATCTGAAATGTCAGAGAAAAACAAAAAAAAATCTTCATGAGAAACCATAATAAAAGCACATATAAAATAAAGTGTTACAATCGTACACATGAGAAATTCTTGCGTTTATTTTTTTACATGTTTTGGGAATAATGCTTTTGACATTTTTAAATTCTGGACGGGATATATATATACATGTATATGACTGAATCCTGACAACATTATTGAACTTACCATGCCAGTTACAGATTAGTCCACTGACACTTGTTTCTATCCACCTTCAAATTGATAGAAACAAGTGCTTGTGGATTAGTTTTAATAAAAGAATGAGAAATTAGGATGTGGATTAGTTTAAACAAATGAAAGAGAAATTGGGATGTGGTTAAGAAAAAAAATCAGGATTTAGGGACGACACCTCAGATTCTGACCTATCCCCCTACAATATTTTCCTCCGCTTTCAATTTTAGATGCTACATGTATAATACAAGGTTTAGTTTTTTACAAAAAATAAATAATGCAGTTGTGTAATGTACATGATTTCCACTTCCTTTTTCATTTAGAGGCATTAAAAAACATCACCTATTTTTCGGGATGTGTAATGGCGGATCATTCACAAATACCTTGACTCCTTTGTCCTGTGATAAATATTTCATGGTTTGGACCTTAATGCCATTATTAAATAACACATGAGAGCTTGTCGCAGTTAAATTAAATTCACATAGCACAATAAATATTTTTTTCTTTATAATAATTGGAATTAGTTTATTACCTGCTTTATATGGTTATGCTCGACTCCTGCATCATCCAGCTTCTGGAGCATAAAACGTCGAGCAGAATGATTTGTTAGATGCCTTTCTGCTCCCTCATCCTGATCATCAATTTCAGTCCTGTTTTCCACTTCTTTTATAATACCTAGAATAACAAACAGAAATCATTTAAGTTTTGACAGTTTGACTTTTGATAAAGTTGTTGAAAATATTAATTTTATATATATAGATGTACATGTTGTGAAAATGTATGTATGAGAAATTGCTCATTGTCGAAGTCCTCATTGAGACTTAATTATAAAGACCATCAACAAAAGTGTTGTTTTTAAATGATAATAATTTCTCTGTTTTGAATTTCTATGTATTAATTTGAATTTTGTTTGATGAAGACATTTAACTATCTACAATGTATTTATTTTTAAGAGTTATTGGTAAAGTTATACTTATGTACTGAGGGATTAAAAGAGAAAATGTATTTCACAATTGTCAGAAAATACATATTTTTTTTTCTTATGTATTGATATCTATTCTTACTTTGTTTTGATCATGAGTAAATCATTTGAGTTCTCTAATCAAGGTAGCTTAATTATGGAATTTTAGGCTGAGCCTTGAAAGAATCTGTTTCTATATTTTTTTTATAACTTAAAAACAAAAATTTAGATCATACATCAACCAACGTTAACCCATTTCGAAAGAAAAGTGTTCTCCTCACTAGTAAAATACACGATCATTAATGTAATTGGAATTATATTTAACCTTGTTAGTACAACTGTAGTACACTTATCTATCGATGAGTGATCCAGGTTCGAATCCTGGGCAAGGTAAATTAACTGATGGCCAATTACAATAATTGGAAATTTAAATTCCAATTTTGTTTGTTTGTGTTACTATATATAGCTAATTAAAAGTTATCTAAGTTTTAAATTTGGTTGTGAATTTTAATTCGATCAAGACTAAGGCCCATACTTTAAAACTTTTGATAACTCATTAGTAAATAATGTTACATGGTACATGTAGGACTTGTAATTTGGTACAAAATCCTGAATTTTTGTTTTATTAACCTTTTTTTTTTTAGCTCTTAACCACACCTATTTTTTTGTAGAAAAGCACTTCTTTTGGCCTGTACTGTGTCATTATCAAAACCAAAATTAATTGCCAACAAACTTGGTAATAAAGAAAAAGAGCTAAATTAATGTGTTGAGGCAATACGAAATAAATTTCTTCATTCTCAGTGAAGTCATTAAACTTTCTTGAAAAATTAAGATATTCGCTAAAGATAAGCAAAAAATCAAAATCCATTTTTGAGGGTGCAGATACATGTACATGTAGGATTAAAGGACTATTTCTGTTAACTAGACGTTATAGGAGGGGTTTGGAACTGATTTATGGATGCAGATCACTTTTATTCACAAGGTTTAATTCAGCAAATTTCATTTTTTATCAACTACAAACATTTCATCCAGTGTTTCCACATTTAATGTAGGTCCAAGATTAGAATCTGAAAAAATGAATTTCTTGTCACCTTTTCTACAAGCTTGAGAAAAAAATATTTTTACACACTCAACAGTTGAATTTTCTCATTACCAGGCACCCGGCAAGCCTCATGCCAATAATGAGAAATTTCAACTGTCTCGAGGGTAGTTATATAGATTTCACATTGAAGTTGGAGAAAGAAAAGTTGTATTGATTGTTTTGTACCTGATTTTTCTGCCATTATCTTCATAAACTTGCCCAGCTTATTTACTCCCACTATCTGACTTTTGTACCATCTTGTGGACTTATTTGGGTTTGTATTCTCTTGGATGTAAAATGGATCCTCAGGTTTGGAGAAATTTACAGGACGCTTTGATTTGTACAACTTGTAGGCCTCAACAGGACATCTTGTCTGGTCAGTCAAATTGGCCCAAGCCCTCTGAGGTATTTCCCTTTTATTTTTCACATCTGTTCCTGTCCTGGTTTTTGTATTTCTTTCATTCATTTGTATATATTCATTATTTTTGTGATCTTTACAAAGTTTTACATCTCCCCACCTCATCTGATAATGCTCTGTAACACCACGAAGCCCAAAGTAAACGGTATTACAAAACCAAACTGTATGGAGTAATGCAGTTGGATTTGATAATCCCAGCTGTCCACTGCTGAACAAGGCATCAATATCTGCATCAGTTAACACATCTGCCTTGCCAGTTCCATTTCCCTTACCCATTTTTTTCAAGTCTACCTGTTTAGCTGTAAGTGCATCTCTAGTTTTGCAAAACTCTATACTTTTGGTAAGATCATGTCCATAATCATGGCGCTTAAGGAATCGGTTGAAACTGCAAAACTGGCCTTTTAATGTTGCTGGTTCATAGTTTTCTCCGTCACTTTTTCTGGCAGATATGAAAAATTGGCTAAGTAAGATGTTCAATTCTTTGGGTGGAATGTTGTGTATTTCCCTTCTTTCATTTTTTCTCTCTAAGAACTGTACAAGTGTGCGAAGGTCTGATGTAGTTTTTTTCAAGGTACCTCTATTTTCCTGATTGGCTATAAAAATATCAACCTCTTCTTCATCAATCGGAACAAACTGCCTAACATATTTAGTGGTATCTTTTTGAACAGGTTGAAGTGATTTTTCATTGTTTGTTGGAGGAGGGGGAGATCTGGTAGGACTGTAACTGTCTGCATGTCAGAATCATCAGAATCATACATTTGAGATTGAAAAAGTTGCAGAAGTTCTTCTGTTACTGCAGGAGGGGAGGAAGGAATTACTGGTTCTTTTGGTACCTCATGAGGATCAATTAGAACGTCAAATCTGTATCTGGCTTCAGTGATCATTTAGTTTGATTTCCCATAACGGGAACCCAAAGTTTTCATTTTCAGCTAGTATAACACCCTCTTCACCCGAGAGAAGTCTAACTCTTTTTCCCCTTTCTAGAACTTCGTTCAGAGACATCTTTTTATTATTCAATTTATTTAGCAGACGATGCGATCGCGATTTTGTTTACACGTAACCAGGGAGTTTTACGAGTTTAAAGCAGGCCAAGTCCGAAAAGTTCGAAAGTAAATTGTTTTGTTCCTGAAAGTGCCTCCAAACAAGGTGCACCAAATATTTCATGCCGATTTCGAAAAAAGTAGTCCCGGCAGAAATATTGACCAATCAGGTTCCGAGAACAGATTTTTCACTAGTGAGGAGAAATATTTTTCTCACACCGGTCAGGAAATGTGAAAATAGAACAAAAATTAGAGAAACTATTTTTACTCATTCTTTTTTAGATCAACTGACCAAAAGTGAGATATTCTAATCTTATTTTCTAGAGTGGGCATTCTTGTAGATGTACATAGTGAACGACACAGCCTCTACTTATAAACTTGTTGAACATAAAACAGTTAAATAATGCTCAACAATGTTAAGTGAGGTGAACACAAATAGTTTTTGCATGGAATTAGAGACCAGACATAATCTCAAATTCACTCGTAAAGTTGAGGAAATTTCAAAACACTACAACAACTATTGACGACGTAGATTTTGCAAATGCCAATAGATTACAAACGTAATAATACTAAAAGTTTATTCGAACACTCTGTAGAAGATTTTACTCACAAAAGTAGCCTCGGCCCTCCAGCCTTTTTTTAAAAAGCATCAAAAGAATAATAGTTCATAATAACCCACACGAAATAATTTAATGCATTTCTTTGTAAATTAAAAAAAATTAAACATCACTGAATATTTTTCATGCGTTTTATATTAAATTCTTTTCAGTTTCTAGACATATAAAGGCTTATAAAAGGACATTCACATTTATTTCATCTTTTGTGTCTCATAAACAAATTTAATTTAAAAAAAAAAGACATTTTGAAACCATTGTAATGTCGATATTTGTAAGCATGATATGAAAATAGAAAAAAAAGGTCCGTCAAACTTATCTGCATGCATATGACTTCTTCCTCATTGACAAAAAGTACATATTTTTACTTAGCATTTTATATCAATTTTAGTTAATTTGAGATCAGAATTTTTTATGATGTTTAAGGCATGCGTTTCACGTATCATTTTCAATTTAATTAAAAAAAATCATCAAGTTAAATGAATACTTGGTTTAGTTATTTGAATAATAACATTCTTTTCCTTTAGCTTTTGTTTTCTCTGATATTAATTTAAACCGTTCATGTTCATTTTGTATAAGGTGCAGTTGTCAAATCTTGAGTAAACTGCTTCATTATATATAACTTTAGCTGAGTTGCAGGAAGGGTAACAGCTCGAAAAATGATACGGACCTTTGTATTGTTGAGAATGACTAGCTGATTGTATTTTTATATGTTTAAATTAAACAGCCCTGTGGTGAACTGTGTTGTTCTTAACAATCGATTCCTTCATTTGTATATTTCCTTTATACTTTTCAGGTTGAAACTTATTTTATTCTATCTATGAAAAAAAATACTTAATGCCATTGTTACATTTGTAGTTACTACATTTATCTCTTTATCCCTGTTACTTTACGGGATATATGTTTTCTAGAAACCAGGAATTTGATAATATAATCCTTCTAGTATTAAAAACAGTTATCAAATGACCAGGATTATAATTTAGTACGCCAGACGCGCGTTTCGTCTACATAAGACTCATCAGTGACGCTTATATCAATATATTTATAAATCCAAACAAGTACAAAGTTGAAGAGCAACGAGGATCCAAAATTCCAAAAAGTTGTGCCAAATCCGGCTAAGATTATCTATGCCTGGGATAAGAAAATTCTTAATTTTCGAAAATTCAAAGTTTAGAAAACAGGAAATTTATAAAAATGACCACAGTATTTATATTTATGTCAACACCGAAATGTTGACTACTGGGCTGGTGATACCTTCGGGAACGAAACGTCCACCAGTAGTGGCATCGACCCAGTGGTGTAAATAGTTATCAACGTACCAGGATTATAAATCAATTAGTACGCCTGACGCGCTTTTCGTCTACATAAGACGCATCCGTGATGCTCATATCAAAATAGTTATAAAGCCAAACAATTACAAAGTTGAAGAGCAATGAGGGTCCCAGAGAGTTGTGCCAAATACGGCTAAGGTAATCTATGCCTGGGAGAAGAACATATAAAATTATTCAATATTGCAAAAACAGCTAGGCGTTATCATCCAATGCAAAACATAAAAATAATGACACAAAGGACGAATATTTGACAAGCCAAGCTCTTAACTTAACTGTTTTGCAAATTAATTGCCGTGTAATGTGTATAAATTATCATACCATGTACATGTTGATTGTTAATCACAAACAGTAATAACTGATTCGTGGCACTAAATATACAATATTTCATTGTAATGTTCAATTTCAAAGGAACGTAAATATCTGTTACTCTGCAATTTCCCTGTTAATTATCGATACGTATTGCGCACGTTATTAACTATTAGTTTCGGTGTAAACATTGCTTAGATGTGTTTTTTGTCTCTTTGGAAATTACCCAATACTATTGTTTTACATATTGCCTATAATAATAAAGGAGATGTAATTGCTTTTGAAATTATAATAGAACATGTGTTATATTACCTGTAAAAACAAATTTACGAATAATTCTGGCTTCATCACAAATTGAATCATAAATGCAAACATATTAGTCCAGTGATTACAATAGCAAAAGTTTGTTTTTTAAATTGTTATAGATAGAGTAATAAAGTTCTCGTAAATAAGCTAATTCAGCTTCATTGTAATGTGTCTGTGTCTGTCATCTTGCATTCATTGTTGTTGTATTATTTTGTGTTTGTGTAAGTCTTTTTATGAATATGGTATTGTGGGAGGCATAATATGTTGATGCGTCGTATCACTAGATTTTTAGGATTAGGAGATGTTAAAATACGTGTTTGCTTCGTTAAGAACTAATCTTATCGTAAATATAACCATAATAGCTTCTTTTTTTTTCTAATGGTTTACGAACAAATAATGTGTTAGTGGTACTGTATTTAAATGGTTAAAAAAGGTCAGACAACAACACTCTTAAAGTCAACGAATACTACACCCTTCTGATGTTATTTGAAATAAAGAGATGAGGCTTATAATAGTTGACACTGAACAATAATCGTGAACAAATGAAAATAGTGTTATAAATGTTTTGTACCGTACAAGCAATAATCAACAAATTGTATGCAATCACATATAGATGTCTTCGTGTTGTTGATAATTAACAATGATATCATTCGGTACATGTATAAGATGATTGTACCAAATCTGAAATATGGCAGCTGTTATTTATTCTCTCCTCTAGATGCTATTGGTTTTTATAGTTAACTACGCAGCAAACTTTACCATTGTTATAAAATTAATTTGCCTTGAAGCAAGTGATTAAAAGAAAGAATACATATTTGGAACTCCAAAGATTTAGTAGTTTATTCAATAATTACCAGTTGTTTGTTGAAAATCCAGTACATAAGTTTCTATTCGTTATGCAAATGTTTTAAGAAAAAATGAAAATAGTCTTAAAGACCAGACACTATATTCAAATTAATTTAATGCTAAAGGATATCTAAAATCTTGGTCATTTATTAATGAGAGTATTCATGGTTTATATAAATTCTTAAAGACAGGATTGTAGTACCGCCATATATAAAAAAAAACGTATATTCACTACTTTTATAATAACAGATGTAATTCCATTCCAAAAGAAATAGTGAAACCAAGGTTATCATTTATATCAATTTCACGAATACGTGGTTGTATGATTAAGTGCAAAATGTTGTTATAATTGAATTTAAATGCATTTCAAAAACTTTGGAAATCAATCAAGATATTTTACTCCTCACAAGGGAGTTACTGTGCACATTACATAATCAAGACAAAAGTCTGTCTAAAGTACATGCTATACAAAAGTTATGATATACATAACGGAAAGTTTCCATCCACGACAACATGTATGATTATCTGTGATAATTTGTAGTTTATAGTTCTCATTTAATAGTCATTTGAACGGTCAAACAACAAATAAAATTGCATTTATCATGTATACAGTCAAAATCGTCTTTCAAGCTATTAAGATTTGGTCGACATACGTTTTGGGTTAAATTAAAATACATTTTTTTTTCGAGACAGTTTGAGCATGTATTGTCCCTACTTCTAATAGACATTTGCGGAAACTATGTCTATACCTAGGATTACAATTTAGACTTACGATTACAGTTGACAAAAACAAGAGGTCATCTCAATATACAAAAACAATCCAACAATACAGATACAAATAGCAAATGGTGTCTTCTATTAAAAAAAAAAGATGTAAGCAACGCGTTAAATTTCATGTGTCATGCTTTTCTAGATTTACCATCAAGACCGCACAAAGACAAGGATTTAAAAGGACCGAAGGTGTAGATAGATGTATGATATATATATTATCCGCAGGAGAAAAGGACTTTCCCCGCGAAACAGGGTACTTTTTAATGCAATTGTTACTATACGAAAACCAGCAAAAATATTTTTCAGATGATACTCTACTGCACGATTACAACTTTGTATCCAAAACTGATGCGTTGACGACTTAAAAAATAAATTGTGATTTTTTTAATAATTTCTTCTCGTCTGCTACACGTTTGCAGTTTTATCCCTAACAATCAATTGAATAGATTTGCGTATAAATTTGTGTTGAAATGAACAACGTCGCAGTGAGAGATCACGGGCTGTTCCGGGGGTTTGAATACCCCTTTTCCTGCCGATAAATGCTTTTGAACAGGCAAATATGGTCGGACCCCCCTCTTTAACTTGGGCTGGAATCCACTTTTTAAAATGGCTGGATCGACCACTGCGTCGTCAGTGCACTCTATATAATAGTAGTACTGCGTAATAGTACCAGTCTTGGAACAGGGGTTAATAAAACTCATGTTTCGAGCATACCAGTCCCATCCATGTGTATGGGGGATAATTATCGACATGGGGGGAAAAACGTCCATACTCTTAAGATCTTTTTATAATAAGTGCATAAAAAAAAAATTGGAACTCGTTTGTCATTTTTTGTTTGTTGAAAACATAGAAAGCAAAGGTTTAACTATTTGAGTACAGCTATTTTACATTTCAACTGAGACTGGCGAACAGTCTTACATATATTTATCGACACAGAAAAGTTCGTTGATAACTTTTTGTTTTTTTTTGGGGGGGGGGGGGGTCTCGAATAGCTGTGATTCTTTTCTATTGAAACTAAAAACGTAGACCAAAGTGTTTGTCCTATTCAGAATAAATAAGAGATTTCAAAATTATACCGAGCGGCAAGTGAAATTTCATGAAGAATAAATAGCTCAAAAACACCCGTTCGCTGTATTTCCTCATTCTCTTTTAAACAAAATGAAAGAGAGAAAGTATTCTTAGCATAACATGCTAACATGCTCCATGGTTGATTGCAGCTTTATTACACAAAGTATTGCTGACTTTTTTACATCAATTGTCCCAATTTATCTTCCGCAACGACAATTGCAATAATGTGTGTGTCTCATGTTTAATATGTTTTTAAAATAATGTTAGTTCATTCTATCATACTTCGTACAATTGCAACATTTTCTACCTTGGATATCACTGTATACAATAAATAATGTTTACATATTGCTGCAAATTTATTAGAAAAACAACGTTTTTCAACTACAGAAAAACATCTACGGATATCGTTACATTGTTTTGGATCGACGGTTTATTTTGTACCTTGATAAAGCCAAATATGTATATACTACCTGTAAGTGTAATTGTAATCATAATCGTAGGTGTATGACAGTTTCCGCAAATGTATAATATTCATTAGAATATCATACTTATAAATGTTTCCTGTTTGTTCTTTTATAACCGATGATTTTCAAATATGTAGACTGATTCATCGGGCGAATGGTTTTTATCAATTATTCTTATATCATTGTTTCTAATTTCAGTTTTGCTTGACCAATGATTTTTATTAGTGAAAATGTGTGTAAACGTGGACAGACGACGACTGACAAAGAATGCAAAGAGATGACAATAAATCACACATTACAATTTGCCCTTGATAGTTATGTGGATATTTGCAACAAACACATGATATAAGTTTACAGAAATTTGCAAAATGGAGAAAAAATAATAATTACAAACTATACATGATATAAGCTTACAGAAACTAGAAAATTATATGAACATGGATATTTTCAACATATAATTAATCTATGAAACAAAAACGAACATTTGAACGGATATATAAAGGCAATAGTAGTATACCGCTGTTCAAAACTCATTCATAAGTAAGAATATGTGAACAAGCGTTTCTTACATACATGTACCAGCTATATAATTCCGTTCGTCAGACGGTCGTTTTCTTCGTCATTATACTCTTCAATGGCAAAAAGAATCATTTAATTATTCTTATGATAGACAGTATTGTTTGTACTGACAATAAAAGTCAGCTATGAAACGTTCCCTTTATCTGTATGTTATACTTACCAAGCATGAAGTAATATTCCGAAAGGTATATTCCAACTGATTGGTCAATATTCAACTTAAAAAGCCGTTGCAATTAAACCAGGAAAAAAACAATAGGACTCAAAAAACAAAACACAGATTACAAAAGACAAAAAATAAAACACAGCCTGTAAAACTAAAGACTTAAAAACACGAATCCCAACAATAACTCGATTTGATGTCAAGTGCTCCGGACGGACTACCATATACTACGCGCAATGAGGCACCCATTATGTTACAAATGTCAGTACAAACACAGTAAAGAGTCTTATTCGGTAAATCTAATTCGAACGGTATCAAAGTAGAAACAATGTCAGAATTTAGCCTCGTCATCTGTGAACAACCGTTTCGTGATGGCGTCTGTAGAATTCCAAATGGATTATTTATTCTCACCTCTAGATGCTATTGGTTTTATAGTTAACTACGCAGCAAACTTTACCATTTTTATAAAAAAAAAATGCCTTTAAGCAAGTGATTAGAAGAAAGGATACATATTTGGACTACTTAAGATTTAGTAGTTTATTGAATAATTACCAGTTGTTTGTTAATAATCCAGTACATATGTTTCTAATCGTTATGCAAATGTTTTAAGAAAAAATGAGAATAGTCTTCAAGACAAGACAATATATTTAAAACAATTTTAATGCTAAATTATATCTTAAATCTTGGTTATTTTTTAATGAGAGTATACATGGTTTATTTAAAATTCTTAAAGACAGGATTGTAGTACCCGCCATATTTGAAAAAAGATCCTAGTTTAATATATTAACTATCGAAAGTTATCTTCGTGATTAATTTTCATATTATATTCGTTCCAGCTGTTTATAGTATGTCACTTCCTGATAATGCCAGTGTACGGATATTGTATTGCCTAAGAATCATCAGGAAGTCAAAATGAAGCATTGGTGACAAAACAAGCCGACTCTTCTCTTATAGTGAAGTGTCCTTTTACCTGTTGGCAATGTCCTAGTGATTACGACAGTTGATATGGCCAAGGCCTTCAAATTATAATGTTACAGCGTAGATATAGTACTGTACTAAGTGACATATTTAGTTAAAACATAAACACCTGTTATACGAAACACAGATCGGTTGGTATAATTTTCTACTTTCTTTTGGTTTTTTTAAGAGTTATAAAAACATGAAAAATTTATATTAGCTTGTGAAGATAATAGTGCTAAATTCTGATCATTGCTTTTGAACAAAATAGAAAATATAACGACATGTACGCAACTCACATTTGAAATAGTATCTTTAGAAATAAAGAATTATACGCCATTATGTAGGGATATGCTAATCTGGATTGAAATAAATCATGATTTGATTGAGAATATTGAATGATAATATACCGAGTACAATGTGTCAACTTTCACTTTCATTTTCATAGGTTTATTGAATACTGTAACTGACAAATAGATTATCAAACATGTTCAGCAATATATAACAGAACAAAATACCATGGACAAAATGAAACACTATAAGAATGACTTAGAAATAGAAACATGGTTTCTTTTGTTCTACTGTCGACCTGAAGTAAAATGATAAAAAAGCAAGTTTGTATACTTTCTGCCGTGCCTCATTCTATTGTCAAAGCGTAATGCAATTAAGAATATAAATTGTTCAGGCTAAAGTTAAGTAGACTTAATTATCACGTGTGTGTTTGATTGTGAGTGCATATCATCAAAAAAATAATTATATTTAGATACTTTACAATGATCTTTTCTAACTGCGGAAATGACAGTTTTGGATATCATTCATTTCTCACTTTTGCATATTTGCTTGCCACACAGATGCATTTCACTAAATACCAGGAGAAGGTTGTATAACTAGGATCAAATAACCTCCAGCATTGTGCACGGAACATCTGAACACCATCAACAATAAATGATTCACTCATTAAGCTTATCCTTAAGCAGTACATTTGGCAAAACTATATAAATTCTTAACCAGTTTTCAATTAACTAAACACATAGACAAAATTGTCATATATTTAGATAACACCGTGAAATGAATGCATGTCAGACTTATACATCTATATCATTCAATAAAACTTTGAAAAATAAAGATAATGACGAGAATATATATATGCCGTTTAGCTAATTCTATTTGTTATAAAACAGCAGGCTTCACCAGATAAAGTATGTATACACAATGATTTCATTATCCCTAATTGAATTAATAAAACGTAATAGATTCTTTACTTTTTCAATTAATCTATATCATGACAAAAAGCTTACGTGTCTGACTCGTAAATCTATATCATACTAAAAAACTTTGAAAAATAAAGACAAATGCGTACATGTGTGCATGCGTTAATGGTTATCGTTTAGCTAATTGTATCTATAATAAAACAGCAGGCTGCGCATGATAAAGTATGTGTAAACAGTGATGAAATCGAAGTATAGCTGATAGATCCTGTAAACTTTGTAAATGAACTTTTCATTAATAAGTAATTCATTCATTTTTCATTACTTTAAGATATGTGTCTGCAACACAAATGCATTTCACTAATTATAAGTTGGGTGGTGTGATCAAATAACCACTAAAGTGTATTTGGTACATCTGAAAACCATCAACAATAAATGATTCATTCTTTAACCTTATTCTGAAACAATACATTTGGCAACGCTATATAAATTCTTCACCATTTTTCAATGAATTAAAAACATAGAGAAATTTGTCATACATTTGGACAAACACCCTAGTTCACAAATTCATAGAATATTAAAGAAAACTCAGTCGCAGAAGACTGCGTAATAGGAGTATAGTATACACACTATTAATTACAACATAGTTCATAGTACAAACATTATACATTTTTAAATTATACGTCTTCAGAAATAAGTCTATATTTATTACAGTTTTAA
The DNA here is from genome assembly GCA_019925275.1 of Mytilus edulis. Classification (NCBI taxonomy): domain Eukaryota; kingdom Metazoa; phylum Mollusca; class Bivalvia; order Mytilida; family Mytilidae; genus Mytilus; species Mytilus edulis. Next base: position 19,316 of record JAHUZM010000657.1, read on the forward strand.
ATAAGACACGCATCTTATCTACCTTTGGTATAAAAATTGACAGCTTAGACAGCACATTTCTATTACAATATTTAAGCATGCCAAGTGTTTTTTTTTCCATTTGACAACCCTACGTGTCTGACTTATAAATTTATATCATACTAAAGCCGTTGAAATATAAAGACAAGTGCGTACACGTATGGATGCATTATTGGTTAGCATTTAGCTAATTCTATTTCGAGTTATTTCAGTAGACTTTCTAAATGACTGATGGATTAATTATATCTTCATTCAACTTTTATTACTTTGGATATTTGTTTGCAACGCAAATGCATTTCAATAATTACAAGGAAAAAGGTAATGAATAACTCTGATCAAATAACCGCCAACAGTGTGCATGGTACATCTGAACACCAATGAACATTAAATAATTCGTTCATCAATCTTATCATTAAGCAATATATTTGACAATGCTATATAATTCTTTACAGTTTGTTAATTAATTTATATCATGGCGAAAGTTGCCATATATCATGACAAACACCACGAAAGGCCTGCTACTCTGATATATAAACGTATATCATAAAAGAAAATTTAAAAAAAATTTAGTCCAATCGCGTACATGTATATGTAGCTCATGTTTTTTCTGTGTTAGAAATTGTTATGCTATCATTTAATCAGTATTTATATTATTTGGAGATCTATGTGTTCCATGCTATCATACTCCCTTAACTTTGATATGAACTATAGAGTAATTGCGCCTTCTGAATAGTGACTTAGAAAAGTAAAATAAAACTTAAAATAACAAACTTAAAATAACAAAATGCTAATGAAACAGATTATCATAGTTGTTTTGTTTTTTTATTTTAATTATATACTATCATCTTTGTTCTATCTGCATGCATATAAGTTTTGGAATATTATTTTAGCTCGCCTAACCCAAATGCGCAAACGGGCTATTCATATCAATTAAACTTTCATAGTTCATCGTTAGGGGTAACTTTATCAATAATCATATCTGAAACTACTGGACCAATTGAATCTAACAGTGCCGTTATCTTCATTGCAGTTTATAAGGAACCGAATAAAAATGTCTTAATATACTAAAAAACGTATCTGCAAATCAAGATTTACAGATGAGTTAAGTGAGCTGCAATTGTCCTCAGATGCTGATTTGTATCATTTTGTTTTTCTTTCAAGTTTATAAATAAAACAAAATACATAAATAAACATCGTTAACAGGACAAGGTCAGTATGTATTAAATTGTCAGTTCATACATGAGCCACTCCATAATTTATCAAACATTTAAGAAGATGAATATGGATCTAACATAGAAGACACTGAATCAATACAAGATCAACTAAAAAGGGATTTAGGTATTGTATTATATCGTTTTCGACCATGTTAAATGGAAGCCATTGCTGATATTGTACATAGTTTGTAACCCGTAATTGTTTTTCTCTCAATTAATTTATGTCTTTTGAACACCAATGAACTACTGTTTACTTTATTTAGATCTTGGGGTACTATTTTCATGGCTCATAGTCGTGTGTTTTGTATAAATCTGGGTGTAAAAAGTACAATAACAAAAAAACAAGATCCGCTCAAAAGACAAAATGAGGAGATCAAACACATCAAACAAATGGATAATACCTGTCATATTCCTTCCTGACTTAGTACTGGTATTTGTCAACGAACTATTTTACTACAAAAAGTTCAAGCATACTTATTTTTGTAACCAGATAGGCTACTGTTCGTTGTAATGAAATGCTTCGTGTTGAAGGACGTATTTTTATATATAAGTATTTACTTTTGCACATTATGACTCAGATGGATATTTATTATTTATATTACTAAATTTTATATTTAGCACCGTAGAAAGGAAATCAGACAGAATAAGAAACCCACTAGTCAAACAAAAGACATTATTGAATAGTCACATTGATAAAGGAATCTTATTTGATGTCATGCGTAACTGATTAACATATATATTAACAGCAATAAAATTCAAGTCAAATGCCATCTTAACTTGTTTGGTCTTAAAAGAGCAGCAGTCCTCCAAGTTTTTCAAAAGGCTTCCAAACAACACCAAACACATACAGAAAATAAAACTGTCTTTCTTTTTTACCTAAAGAAAATTTAGTTAAAAGACACATATGTATATAAATGATTTAGTTATTTCATTAATGTTATCGTATAAAATCATTAAACAAAATACATATCGAAACCCTAATAATGCACGGGCATGTTATGAACCAAAAAAATCAAGAAAAACAATAATCGTTTTCTTTATTTTTATGGGCTTTGTGTCTAAACGATTATCTGTATATTGCCTCACTTTATTATCATCGAAATAAATTTCAAATAAGTTATTTGTACGACATGATCTTTTATGATAATTTTGTTTAAATGATATATAGACAACAAGATCAATTTTGCAAGTTGATAAAATGCCACTGTATATAACTGATTCCATTTCTAAAAGGGAAAATCCATTGTTTTCCTTTTTTATCTTTGTAAACCATTTTAAGATTAATCTAATACATTAAATGCTTTTTTAATACTTTATTACTAACTTAAGTATTAGATTTTTCATATTGGCTATAGAATTTTTACAAATTTTACAATATCTTGTAAATTTATTATGAAATGTTTCCTTCAATATACTAGTCCAAAGACCATTTTTAACATGTACACATAGCATAAAATTTGCTATCTGGTCGTTAGACCAAAACTGAAGAAGTGACTTTTTATTGTTGTAAAAAAAAACATCAATACAAACTTAATAAATACCAAATGTTTAATCCACAAATGTTTTGAATAAATATTGTGGTCTTTCAACCAAAAAGAATGTTGTCAAACGATATTGTATTATTCTGGTCTAAAGACCAAATATTCATGTATTTTCTTATTCATATAGAAAAAACAACCAAACAGTTAAACCAATCTATAGGTTGTTTGATACTCATAAACTGGTCTTTAAACCAAAAAAAAAAGAAAAGAAGAAGAAAATGATTCGGTAGAATTTTTAGTATTTACTATTAAAAACAAAAGATCAATATCAACGAATAAAGGCCAGATAATAAAAAACACAAAACACATCTAGGATTCACTGTCAATGTCATTCTAAGCGCTTTGGGTCTCTCACATGTTATCAATAAGTTACTACCAAGATATTTTGGAGAATAAAACAATTTTTATTAATGAAATATCTAAAATGTGTTCGAAACTTTTAATTACAACTGACAACTGTCTGAATAATATATAAGTTGGTTTGAAATAGAAGGATAGATATGTGATGTAACAATTCTTTCCCAAAGACTTAGGAATATTTTGAGGTAAAATATCAACACTAAATGCAAATATTCGTCTATCAAAAGATACATGAACAATGATTCTAAAAGAAAATATATCGCTAAGTATAATCTATGTTTTTGGTAATAACTTTTAGTTTTAAAAAAATAAATATATGAAGAGTAAATTTTTCTGGAAATTTCTTTAACATTCTTCTTCCTTTTCTTTGCTTGGCATGTTTTCTCTGAAATAGAAGAAACGATTATTTACATAAATTTGCTTAATGCATATTCATCTTTTTTTCTTCAGCTTTAAAGGAAGATATCAATATGAGGTTGAAAATGGCGATACCTTCGTGACTATTCACGGAAAAATTCTTGTCAATTGTCGCGATCGTAAACGATAATTTTTGGGCATACTTACCCTCCAATATACTTAAAATTTCTCAAATGATAAAACAAAATACAAATTACATAATACCTTCTGATTCTTTTCTATTTCCTTTTGATGTCTTTTTTTGTTGTTTTGGCTGTACTTGCACCTGAAATGTACGAGTTCATATACATTGTAGTTTGTTTGAACAAATGACGTTTCTACATTTTGAAAATAACATCGAATGCAGATTTTTAAATAATTGATCTTTGACTTAACATATAACAGAAGACGATAGCGAAAAAAAAGGTCACATGTTATCAATAATTACTACCAAGAATTTTTTGGGGAATAAAACAATTTTTATTAATGAAATATCTAAAATGTGTTTGAAACTTTTAATTACAACTGACAACTGTCTGAATAATATATAAGTTGGTTTGAAATAGAAGGATAGATATGTGATGTAACAATTCTTTCCCAAAGACTTAGGAATATTTTGAGGTAAAAAATCAACACTAAATGCAAATATTCGTCAAACAAAAGATACATGAACAATGATTCAAAAGAAAATAAATCGCTAAGTATAATCTAAAGTTTTTTTGGGAATTTAAAATTTTTGTTTTAAAAAAAAAAATATATGAAGAGTAAATTTTTTTGGAAAATTTTTTTAACATTTTTCTTCCTTTTCTTTGCTTGGCATGTTTTCTCTGAAATAGAAAAACGATTTTTACATA
>JAHUZM010000658.1:0-23657 GCA_019925275.1 Mytilus edulis
TTGATATATTTTTTCTGTTCTAGACATAACTGTGTAGTAAGCTGACTTAAAAAAGAATACACAAGTTTCTTCGTAACACTCACTTCTAACACTTTACAATTAATTTCTTTATAGGAAAAAGAAGTGTGGACAATTCTTCATTAAAAGCTAGGAAATCCTTTACAAATGAAGATATAGTTTTCCATTAAAAGCTAGGAAATCCCTTACAAGTGAAGATAGTTCTCCATTAAAAGCTAGGAAATCCCTTACAAGTGAAGATAGTTCTCCATTAAAAGCTAGGAAATCCCTTACAAGTGAAGATAGTTCTCCATTAAAAGCTAGGAAATCCCTTACAAGTGAAGATAGTTCTCCATTAAAAGCAATAAAAGGTGAGTGATAATATAAATATGTTATATACCTATTACCATTAAAAAGAGGAAGCTAACATAGGGGACAATGAAAGTTAATACCATTACTTTAACCATTCAAAATCCTGAAATTTAGTTTTTGATCCAGATAGTCATTTGAGCTTATGCCATCACTTGCTATAATCCTCATGAATTATTTCCAGAATCTTCCGTTCTGAAATTAATGTGTCAAATACTTCAAAAAGACTTAAAGTGAATGTTCCTTAGGGTATATAGTTTATAAATTTTAATTGATGATTTGATTCATCAACAAATCTTGATGCTGTTGCTAAGAAAAAGAACATAGTTTAGTGGTTTTTGTGAAATTGGTGTCTTTTTAATAGAATTATGCCATTTTCAATTAAATTTTTTAGTGCGTCTTTTCATGTTGTAAAGTTATACTATTGTAAATGAGGTTAGGGTAAAGGTTGGCGTCTGTTAAAACATTCACACCTGTTGCATTTATTATATGCACCTGTCCTTAGTCAGGAGGCTTTTGTTTAGTGGAAGTCGTTTGTTGGTGTGTTTCATATATGTTTATTGTTTCTCGTTTTGTGAATAGATAAGACCCTTTGTTTCCTGTTTGAATTGTGTAACACTGGTCATTTTGGGACTCTTTATAGCTTGCTGTTGGATGTGAGCCAAGGCTCTGTGAAGAAAGCATTACTTTGACCTACAATTGTTAAATTTGAATTCATTGTGAATTGGATGGAGATTTGTCTCATTGGCACTCATACAACGTCTTCTTATTTATATAAAGGATAAATGCAGTTTTGGGCTTATATCTCACTAAAGCAGTTAGAGCAAAAATAATGGAGGTTTATGTAAGTAATAGAACAAGATCTATCTGCCATAAGATGAACAGTGCAATTGGACAACCCATGTTTGGTAACCGTCCCGAAATGGTTGATTTGTTGGTTATTTCATTGTATCGTTAATTCTATTATAGATAGAGAGAAGTTAAGGTAAATAAATTCAGCGAAGTTAGGTATAAAAATAAGTCATTATCAGGTTAAGATCTATATGCATTGTAACTTTCAAACATATCCAACAACCCATTGTCGGGTTACTGTTCCGAAATAGTTATTTTTTAGGGAATTTTATTGTTTTTGGTTATTATCTTCAATTTTTTTTTGGAGATATATAGAGATAAAATGTTACAGCAAAAAATGTTCAGCAAAGTAAGATCTACACATGAGTCAAATGAGTGAAATTGAAATGAGATATTAAACTGTATGCAATAAAAATAGGAGGAACAATTTATTTAATATTGTTATATTCGCGGATTATTCAATGTGAAGAGTCAAAAATTAATTTTACGGTTCAATAAATTCAAAATAAATAATAGCCATTCATTATAAATTAATTTCTATAAAAATAAGGCTCAAATAACTTTTCATATTATTTATATTAACAATAACAAAAAACACATGTTGGCGTATGAATACACAAAAGAATCAATGAACTGTCATGGCCGCAACGTCGTTGGAATGTTACGAGACGGGTAAACTCTTTTCCAAAAACAACAGTTTACTGTGGATTATTGATTTGAAATGTGCAGTTATGGAAAGCTGAGTTAGAAATAAAGCCAGACGACATGAAGTTGTTTGACGACAAGGCCGCATTCATAGTGTTTACGTTTGGAGTGTCACGGGCCGCCAAAACTGAGATCACACTGTCACTGGCAGGATTGTTTTGTAGAGCCATCGGCGTTGGCATCCCAGTCTGAGGCGGTGCACGTCCTGTGGATAGTGTTGAAAGTGTGTCGCTCATGGATTTCTTTTGTAGGGTAGAACAGTCCCGACTGTAGCTTCGTACAGACGCCTCATTCCGGTGACCGCTCATATACATAATATGTCGGATTTCGAAGCCAGCGTCACTCATTGTTTGGATCGCTGTTGCCCGGAGACAATGAGCTGTGTACATCATACTACAGGAGGAATTTTTCGACACATCTGCCATGAATCTAGTGAATTGGTAAGATTTGACCGATGTGTTAGTGTACCATAGTTGTAAAACGTGTGGAGTTTTGGACGACAACGCATCTTTATTAATATGATTAAAAAGTGAAGGTGCATCAGGATCAGTTTTCAAAATCAGAGTTTTCAATGAGGCAACTGGGCAGCGATCGCCTTCACATGAATACATTCGTTTGTCATTAATAGTTTCTCCCGAGTCTAATCCTCCTTGCCAATTTTTCTGTTTCATTTCATGTGACAAACAGGCATATTCACGATTGTTTTCATCAAAGTGGAATTCAAACGATTTTATCTGCAGTTGTTGATGAAACTCTATCCCACGGGTCACAAAATGCATAGCAATATTATACCAAACACGGAATCTTAGGATTATTGGACCATCAGATGAGTACAGGTAAGAATTTATCTTTTCCAAATCAAGAGTTTCATTCGCCTTCCTAAATTCTTTATCGCGAACGATATCAATATCCCTATCTAAATCATGAATGTGTCGGTTGATTGCTGCCCTTATGTTTTTCATTGAATTTTTGTGATATTCTTTTGACTGGGCAGTTGACATTTCCTTGCCTCTTTTTTCGGAAAATTTTGGGGTTGCCTCGGCGTAAAATTTAGCCAAAACATTGTTTAATTCTTCTGTTTCAGTAGTCGCGAAATCAAATACTTGATCCAGGGCTTCCATGCACCATTCTGAAAAATAACAAAAGAAGAAATTCAATTCGATTTTCAAACATAGGAAAGAGGAAATATTCAATATTGGTAGAAAAAACAGCAAATAAAAACTAATTATTATACAGATTCAGATAGCTCAGTGGCAGAGCGCTCATGTTTTTGAGAGGTCCCAGGTTCAAATCCTGGTCTGAATTTACATCGTTTTATGTTGAGTGTATAGGAAAACAGTTGTGTTTGTATATTGTATGTAACTCATTAAACAGAGTATTACAAAATGATATAAAACAAGGTTTCCATATTAAAGTTTGTATTTACCTTGGAAAACTTTGACTCCCCATTTCGTGTTTTGCTTGGTTGACTTAGCCTGTCGACTGTCTTGCAGGTCTTTCAGTTCTTCTGGGGTAACTGTTTTAAATCGTTTCTGTGATTTTTGAAGCCCAGAAACTGTAGGCCTTTCAACTTCAACCGGCTTTGGTGCCAACGGATTCTGCGATGGGGCCTGTGGCTGCAGTTGTGGTGCCATTCCAGGGTTTTCTGGAGCAATGTTAAGCTCAACAAGTTCAATATTTTGCAGGTCATCTTTGAACAACCATCCCAATAAATCTTCATCATTGTACGACTCCATTTCAATCAACTTTTCGCCTCCACCAATGTCGAAATCCGGCAACTCTTCCATTTTTGTCTTATAGTATTGAACAGACGACAGGAGTTGGGGTGGGGCGGAGTCATACAGTACATGTAGTTTGGGGTTAGATGGGTAGGATAGCATATTTAAAACATTTAAAACAACAAGTGACTGAACAAAACTTTATTATTTTACTCTAAATCGTTTTTCTACGTATGTATCAAGTAAAAGAATTTTCTAATCAATAAAAAAGTAGTTCCGGTAAAAATGGGCGTGTCGCTATAGAAATTGACAACATTGAAAATAATACTAATACTTTTAACCAATCAGGAGACAGTAAATACACCAAATTTATTTATTTGCTTATATTTTAAGATTCTGTGGATTTATTGATTTTCGTGGGATCCCAATTTTTGTGGATAACGTGGGTGTAGGTGAATCACAAATTTATCTAGGCTTGTTTCAACACATAATAAAAACCATGAAATGAAATATACAAAAAAACACAATTTTTCCACAATCCACGAAAACTGGTACCCACGAAAATAAATGAATTCACAGTAATACAGCTTACATGTTCCTATATACTTTTTTTTATTTATTTTAATTGAAGTAAATGAAAAATATTTCCTCAGGAATGCCCACCTTCTTAGTTATAAAAGCAAAAGAAATGAAAGCTGAAATTATAGAGTATCTGCAGAATTATAAGCCATTTAAATCATTGCCAAAAGTTGGAGATCCTGTTTAACCATTATGTTGACAACACTAGAGGCATATCTGAGGAAGTGAGAGATGAATTAACTTCATATCTCAGCTTGACATATAAAGACATTTTCAATCTATCTGTCAGTTCTGACATTCCATCTATGATGCACAACACTATTTCATTCATAATACATCATTCAGGAAACAAAGGTACAACTTTTATGAGAGAAAACAATATTTTTTTTTACTTTCTGTTACATTAGAAATAACAGTACTGTAGTTGAAGAGTTGCCACCGTCAATTGTTACACAGTAGACAGTATCAGAGACAGTAAAACAGTGATTTGCAACCATCAAATTAAAATTGACAGTGACAACTGTTCAAGTACAGTACTGTTATTCCGATTCTAATGCATTACAAAAAGAAAAAGTACGATAAAACTTAAAAAAAACGACTAAACTTGACAATTAGAAACAAAAAAACGTGAAATTTAATGAATTATTTTGGCACAAAAATGTCATGGCTAAACGTGACGTCATACAAATGAAAACTTACAAACTGGAGGTTATTACCTTACCCGTACGCTTCAAATTACGATAAAATTACATTAAAACGCCAAATTCAAGGTAGGTGTTGTTTTATTTTCAATTATATAGTAGTAATCGAACATTTGTTGATTCAATCAATTCAAAATGGGAGGGGGGGGGGGGGGGGGGGGGTCCTCCTTAGTTAAGCCTGACCAACTGTGGATTTGACAGCAAATTTTAGCCAATGAAAAAAAAATTGTTACATCCAAATTGCATTAGAATACTCATTATCTGAATAATAGAAATCTGTCACATTTTGTTATTGTTTTCCAGTTTCTTGTTTTTATATTACTGCATACACCTTAATATGTTATTTTATATTAAACCAATTTCTGCCTGTCATTGCATTGAAGGTTGTGTTCTATAACCATATAATTTATTCCATTTGAATTAAGGTAAATTTATAGAGATGACCTGCTGTTGAAAAAATACCCGACGAATGATTTTTTTCAGTGGTTTATTTATGTTAGCTGAAATGCTTTTGGAATAGGCCTAGGTAACTATAGCTAAGATGATAGACAAGTGCCTCATGTTCAAAAATATTCATGTAATTACAGTAGCCCATCCAGAATTATTCAAAATGTTACAACATACATGAACATCAGTGTAAAGGTTAAACTTAATGATATACATTTTACGTTTTTACAGGAAATCAATGTTATTTCGTCTTAGATTTTATTCTAAAAAAATCCCAATTTGATGTTTTAGGGACCCATTTGAAAACACCTAGAATCATCCCTGGTGGAATAAGCTTGTTTTTTCTCCTTTTTCATTTACATTTTTACTCAACTGTTTAATTTTCCAGATTTAAATAATCCAATAGATGTTTGCCAAAATTTAGAAAGGATCCGTGAAACTACTGGAGAATATGAAAGGATTGGTAAAAATACTAAAAAGGGTAAATAATCTAAAGTTTTTACAACTTTATATCAGTCCAAAGATTGTTTTTTTCACAGTTTGTCTTTTAAATCTTATTTACATTCTGAATTGCAACTTGTATACTTTTGAAGATTTGACTGATAAAAGAATTTTATTCAGATTTGGAAAAGGATGATAACAGTTTGTGAAAAGAAGTTTCATCTTCATAATGCAAATTTAAAATAGTTTTAATTGTTTTAATTCCATACAAATATTTCAGGGAAGGTTAGAATGAATTTTCTTTTTTTTAAATCCTGATTTTCATTTCAGATGCAATTACAGGACTTATTAATCATTCATCGACAAAAGATAAAAAATCAGAAATAGGTGAGAAATCATTTAGTATAAAATAATAGTTGGTTAAAAAATCTTCTCCTCTGAAACTGCTTAGCCAAATTTAACCAAACATTGCCAAAATCATTATTAGGGTATCTAGTTTAAGAATTGTGTCCGGTGTCCCGGTCAACCAACCAAGATGACCGCCATGGTTAAAAATAGAACATAGGGGTAAAATGCATTTTTTGGCTTATAACTCAAAAACCAAAGCATTTAAAGCAAATCTGACATGGGGTGAAATTGATGATCAGGTCAAGACCTATCTGCCCCGAAATTTTCAGATGAATCGGACAACCCGTTGTTGGGTTGCTGCCCCTGAATTGGTAATTATAAGGAATTTTTGCTGTTTTTGGTTATTATCTTGAATATTATTATAGATAGAGATAAACTGTAAACAGCAGTAATGTTCAGCAAAGTAAGATTTTGTTTAATATTCACATAGACCAAGGTGAGCGACACAGGCTCTTTAGAGCCTCTAGTTTTAAAAGCAATGTATTTGCATAATAATAGTCTTTTTAGTTAGTAAAATAAGTTGATGTTTTGTAGGCAGAAAAAGATCAGGAAATAAGAAAATAGATGCAGCAGAATCCAAGAAGTGTACAGTAAGACTGACTGATATTGGTACTATTAAAAACTTGAAAACATATGTAAACAAGACAGAGAAAAAAGAAAAAGAAGGAAGATATGTGTAAAGAATTGTAAAAAAAAATGTTAAATGTTAAAGGGGCACTAGCTGTCAAATTCATGTTCACCGACTTTACTTAATTTCTAGTATTTGATTTATAATAATGAATAATGTTAACATTTATCCAACCTATTTAAAGTCTAAAAAAATTATTAAGAGGACACGGTATAAAATTACATTTCGTGTGTTCGCAGTCTAGACCGCCATCTAATTAATTATTGAGTTGACCTCTAAAGTCTTTCAATGACCATATAAGCGATGTAAACATAAATATAGATATAAATAGATCAAGCAAATTCATGCTCTTGGATTATTCTAGGTCTATTTAATTTTATATTATAGATGAAACATTAATGTTTATCATCGTTTTTATCTGTATAAGAATGATTTTCTGTGGATCAAATCAGTCAATCAATTGATTTACCTTTGTTTCACTTTCAATGTTGATATTCTTTTCCTTTAAATAATTTTACACATTCAATTCATGTGTTATCCATTTCAAGCTAAGGAGTTAAATTGAAGTTCACATTAATACAAATTCTATGAGGTTGAATTATTCACTTGCTAGTGAATAATTCATTATCAATGATTTTAGCTTATTTTGACAGAACTAAATCATACTTGCTGCTAAAAGCGAATTATTATTTCACCATTGTATTTCATTAGTGATTGAGCAAAAAAATAATATATAATTTTTTTTTATATATATCTCGTAGCTAGTGCCCCATTAAGATTTAAAAAAGTTCATCTGATATGAAACAACAAATTCAGGATACTTTGTGTCATATTTCAAATAAGTTGAATGTATATCTACTTATGATAAAACTATGGTATTGCAAAATGTCGTAATTTTTTTTTGTCTTATTGATGAAAATCGATAATAGGAAGAGTAAAAAAGCCTGTGAAGTAAAAATATAAAAAAATATATTAATATATAACAAAATCCCTTCAAGAAAATATTGTGACCTTTAGTTTAGTCATGCAGTTCTATGACAGCAGATCTTTTTTATGTTATGCAACTTTACCATAAGTTTGACCAAATGCAAAGCAAATGCAGCAAATGCAAAGCAAACAATAAAAATCAGGAAAGAAACACATGGATGTATATATTTATTCTGTTTGACTTGAATTTACATTATTATTATCTAAAGTTTTTAATTTTTCAATAGATAGACTAAGTGTAATGTTGTTATGTCTGCAATTTCAATATTATTTTTCATGAGTAAAGAGTCTGATTGCAAACAAAAGGTGTATTACACAGTTCTTTCCATTAAGTTCATATTTATGCACAAAAAAATCATAATTATGAGTACTGTTTTTCACTGTTTATTGTATACACCCCTATATCATGTACATAGTATAAGAAGCTTGAGAAAAAAGTTTCCATGTGTATAACAGGGACATATCCAGAAAAAATTCAAATTCAGTAAAGTTTTGCTTAAGTCTGATTTTTTTTAGCAAGAACTTAATATATATAAAGAAAATTCAATTCAAAGATGACCTTGATTTTTGCAATGATATATATAATAGATAAATACTTTTACTTAATCATTCTGCTTGGATATCAAAATTTGTCAAATTTTAAATTGAATAAAAAAACAAACAAATACTTGTGTTTAATGATCTTCATACTGTTAGCGTTCAGCCAGGATGAAGAGATTATGCCCAAAATTGTCTCTTTATTGGATTGAATAAAGAGTTTTTATCTTTAAATGAGAAAAGTAGGAAAGTTATAGATCATGAAAGAGATTGAACCTTATAGTTATTTTTAGTTACAGTGAGGATAATGATATAATAAAGACTATCTTGTGACTTTAATATTTTATTGTTGTTGTTTGTTTATATAAACAATGTTTTAAGTTTCTGTGAATAGGTATAGTTTCTTTATTTATTCCATGTTTTGTTACATTATCAGTTTTTTTGTGGACCTTCAGAATTGGTGGATAATCTTTTGCAACATAAATGTCAAAATATTCACGCATCATGCATCTTGAACTTTATTTTTCTTTACCTATAATATGAACCATAATGTATATAGATATAATCCTTTTACTTCATCATTCTGCTTGGATATACAAGTTGTTTAATTATTGAATTGAATAAAAGACAAATACTTGTGTTTAATGATCTTCATACTGTAAGCGTTCAGCCAGGATGAAGAGATTATGCTCATAATTGTCTCTTTATTGGATTGAATGAAAGAGTAAGTTTTTACGTGTCCAAGTCATTATACTGTTAGAGTACAGCTAGGATGAGAAATAAATGCTACAGTGTTAAATTTAAAAACAAAATTGATTAAGAAATATATATTTTAACATCTGAAACAATGATAAAAAATGAATCAAAGTAATAAGGATATTTTTTTGTATATATATGTACATAAATCATGTAAATATTTCTATATGTTGTATTCAAGTTGCAATTTTGTACATGTTATATCATGTACAGAAATATTGTACATGTTATAACTTGTATATAATTGCAAAAAGGCTTGTTATGATCTGTACAAAAATACCTAAAACATAGTATAACATGTACAATACATTGCTTAAAAATGGTTTAAACTTAACAAAATTTTAAAATGAATTAAAATAAAGCTGCAAATACATTTAAATTTTCTGACTAAAACAAAAATAAACTCAGAATGTAATTTTAGAGCACAGTGATCAGAAAGTTTTAGAATTATTTGTATTGCTTCACGATTCATGTTGGCAAAATATGTTTTCATAACATGTTTTAAGCTCACCTGGCCTAAAAGGCCAAGTGAACTTTTCTCATCACTTGGCGTCCGTCGTCTGTCGTCCGTCGTTGTTAACTTTTACAAAATCTTCTCCTCTAAAACTACTGGGCCAAATTAAACCAAACTTGGCCACAATTATCATTGATGTATCTAGTTTAACATTTGTGTTTTTTTGACCTGAACAACCAACCAAGATGGCCGGCATGGCAAAAAAATAGAACACAGGGGTAAAATGCAGTTTTTGGCTTAAAACTAAAAAAACAAAGCATTTAGAGCAAATCTGACAAGGAGTAAAATTGTTTATCAGGTCAAGATCTATCTGCGCTGACATTTTCAGATGAATCAGACAACCAATTGTTGGGTTGCTGCCCCTAAATTGGTAATTTTAAGGAAATTTACTGTTTTTTGTTATTATCTTGAAAATTATTATAGATGGAGATAAACTGAAAACAGCAATAATGTTCATCAAAGTAAGATTTACAAATAAGTCAACATGATCAAAAAGGTCAGTTGAACCCTTTAGGAGTTATTGCCCTTTATAGTCAATTTTAAACCATTTTTTGTAAATCTCCATGATCTTTTACAAAAATCTTCTTCTCTGAAACTACCGGTCAAAATTAATCCATACTTAGCCACAATCATCATTGATGTATCTAGTTTGAAAATTGTGTTTTTTGACCCGGTCAACCAACCAAGATGGCTGCCACGGCTAAAAATAGAATATGGAGGTTAAATGCAGTTTTTGGTTATTACTCAAAAAATTAACATTTAGAGCAAATCTGACAATGGGTAAAATTGTTTATCTGGTCAAGATCTATCTGCCCTGAAATTTTCAGATGAACCAGACAACCCATTGTTGGGTTGCTGCCCCTAAATTGGTAATTTTAAGGAATTTTTACTGTTTAAGGAATATGACAGTTAACTTGATATTTATTACAATTGAAAAATCTTAAAAGACATTTTTCGATTCATCTGAACTTATCTATTCTATTTATTCAATGATCAATTTAATTATTCATTTATATAAATATTTATTTATTCTTTTATTTTATTTAAATCGTTATTTAAATTCTTATTATTAACACTCTGTATTATACCACATTTGTATATCTATACTCTCCTGAAGGAGGATCATAAACATATATATAATGGTTATTATCTTGAATATTATTATGGATAGAGATAAACTGTAAATAGCAAAAATGTTCAGCACAGTAAGATTTACAAATTAGTCAAGAGAACCATATGGTCAGTTGACCCCTTCAGGAGTTATTGCCCTTTATAGTCCATTTTTTCGTAAATCTAAGTAAACTTTTCAAAAATCTTCTTCTCTGAAACTCCTAAGCCAAATTTTACCAAGCATAGCCATAATTATTATTAGGCTATCTAGTTTAAAAATTGTGTTTTGTGACGAGCTAACCAACCAATATGGTCGCTACGGTTGAAAATAGAACATAGGGGTTAAAATGCAGTTTTTGGCTTATAACTCAAAAATCAAAGCATTTAGAGCAAATCTGACAGGTAGTAACATTTTAATCTGGTCAAGATCTATCTGCCTGAAATTTTTAGATGAATCGGACAACGCGATGTTAGGTTGCTGCCCTAAATTGGTAATTTTAAGAATTTTGCTCTTTTGGGTTATTATCTTGAATATTATTAAGATAGAGATAAACTGTAAACAGCAATAATGTACAGCAATTTAAGACTCAAAATAAGTCAAAATGACAAAATGGTCAATTGACCCCTAAGAAGTAATTATTCATTTATATAAATATTTATTTATTCTTTTATTTTATTTAAATCGTTTTTAAATTCTTATTATTAACTCTGTATTATACCACATTTGTATATCTATACTCTCCTGAGGAGGATCATAAACATATATATAATGGTTATTATCTTGAATATTATTATGGATAGAGATAAACTGTAAATAGCAAAATGTTCAGCAAAGTAAGATTTACAAATTAGTCAAGAGAACCATATGGTCAGTTGACCCCTTCAGGAGTTATTGCCCTTTATAGTCCATTTTTTCGTAAATCTAAGTAAACTTTTTAAAAAATCTTCTTCTCTGAAACTCCTAAGCCAAATTTTACCAAGCATAGCCATAATTATTATTAGGCTATCTAGTTTAAAAATTGTGTTTTGTGACCGAGCTAACCAACCAATATGGTCGCTACGGTTGAAAATAGAACATAGGGGTAAAATGCAGTTTTTGGCTTATAACTCAAAAATCAAAGCATTTAGAGCAAATCTGACAGGTAGTAACATTGTTAATCTGGTCAAGATCTATCTGCCCTGAAATTTTTAGATGAATCGGACAACGCGATGTTAGGTTGCTGCCCCTAAATTGGTAATTTTAAGGAAATTTTGCTCTTTTGGGTTATTATCTTGAATATTATTATAGATAGAGATAAACTGTAAACAGCAATAATGTACAGCAATTTAAGACTCAAAAATAAGTCAAAATGACAAAAATGGTCAATTGACCCCCTAAGAAGTAATTGTCCTTTATAATCAATTTTTTAAATTTTTCATAAAATTTGTAAATTTTTACTAACATTTTCCACTGAAACTACACGGACAAGTTCATTATAGACAGATAATTGTAAGCAGCAAAAAATGTTCAGTAAAGTAAGATGTTCAAACACTTCACAATCATCTTAACACAATGTTTTCATGAACTGTCTGCTTCCTGTGTTTAATTCACATATACCAAGGTGAGCGACACAGGCTCTTTAGAGCCTCTAGTTAATATATATTATATTCAGTCCACCGTGGCCTATAGAAGTTTTATGCTGTTTGACCCACTGCAATGATGAATTATAAGAATTAGTTATCAACTGTTTATATTTGTCATTGTTAAAAATAATTGGATATATTAAACTATATTTTGTTGATTCTTGATTAACCTTCAAGGGTCACATTAAAGACCAAATGTTTGGACATTCAAAGAGTGTTTTAAAAACACTATCCACATGATTGTCTGAAGGTTTGCTATGGTGTAGAAGCATCTTGAAAACATATCTGCTTCTATCCTTTTTCCTTTTTGGGGCGGGCAAGAATATTATTCTTAATAGGGAACTATAATTAAATAGTTAGGGAAAAAAAGGAAAAGGGATATTGCAATTCTATCATGAATAAGCTAATTCTTCATTAAACTTTGGTCATGATGGTGAACCCAGTGTGGTTACCATTGCGCCCCAGACCAAAGTTCATTTAGCACTAAAAAGAAGTGAGTTTTTATTAGATGTTGTTAATAATTATATGCAAATGCAAAATGAAAATGATGTAATAGAAATAGAAATTATTTTATCAGAGTATAATCGCAATTTTACATTAGGCTTTTTATTTAAATGCTTAGTAAATGACAATAGTGAAGTAAAAGATGCAGAGAGGGCAAAACAGCTCTTCTTGTTCCACTGATTGAAAAGTTCCAACTGGAAACAGACTTTGTTAAACTGCTTCTGCCACGAAAAATCAGTGCAAAAAATGCTGTTGCAATTCATTCGCTTTATATCAAACCAATGTATCGTTCTGTCATTAATGAGTTTTATTTACTTAATTTACATGGAGTTAATTTACAGGGACATATAAGTGCAGAAGATTTTATGAGGTTATTGCATGAACTTAAAACCTGTCATGCTCATTATTTAGTGCACATTTTACCAGTTTGCATTTGTTTGAGATGCACTGAGTATAGACATGAAAGACTTAATCAGCTTTCAGAATGTACCTATGCAACACCTTACCATGGTCCTATTACAAATAGCCCTTTTCGTAATTTACCAGTAGGACAACAACAGTTAACAGGTGGCAGACCTGGCTAATGGTATTCTGTTATTCCATAGTTTACATGTATCACATGATCACATTATTTTATTGTTATGTATTTATTATGCTAATAAATTATTTTAATCATATATAAGTTTCTAGTAGTTGTTGATTTATTGATAGAAGAAACATACTAAAAATAATAAAACAGAAAAAAAGGATTTGAACATGTTGAAATGGCCATATTTTTAATGAATCCTTAAGAACTCAAGGTCTGTTGATTATACGAATCAGTCGCTAAAAGGAAATAAAGGAACAACAAAAATACTAAACTCCAAGAAAAATCTAAGTAAAAAAACATCGCAAATAGCCTGTCCAAAACAAAAGTTTATAGAAACGGACAAACTGATAAACAACTGACATATTCTTAACTTGGTACAGGACATAATTTAAAAAAATGGTTTGAGTTCCACCAGGTTTATGCTTTTTATTATTTGTTATTGTCTTGATGTATTATTGTGTTTCATTTAGCTTGTTGAATTTGTTGCTTTTTTGCTTATAATTTTTTACCTCATTTGACAAGAGACAGTGCCCTTTTTTCAATTTTTGTATTAACGTGGACTGAGACTCTCCTTGTTGGGGTATTTTAAAGTTTCTCAACATAACAGTTTTATTTCTTATTTTCCTCCTTTCATAGTAATAAACTCTAGACATGAAATAACTTTTATAGTTGGGTAAGGTTTAATGATTGCCAAATGATCTACTATCCAGCCAAAGAAAATGAATATTACAGTATAGCCTTCATCATGAAAAAACTCTTTAATCGTACTGAAAGCAACAGTAATATACCGCCATAGTCATAAATCTAATTAAACAATAAAAACAAATCCGGATTACAAACCAAAACCAAACAATCAACTACAAGAGGAAAACAATAGAACAGCAAAACAACTGAACTACAACAAAAATAAACGCCAAGTTGAACATACATATAAGCTGTATAGTCAGAAATAACATTCAGAGACACAGTTGAAAGAGATTATTCAAAAGTTGAGACCAAGTTAAGGATAAACCTTGAATGAGAGTATAGGATATTAAAGTACACAAAATATCAGGACCCTATCATTTCTGTCAGCAGAACAAGTGTTCTCCATAGAAAAAAGATCAATTTCAACGAGTGAATCAGCCATATAATACCAGTATTAAACTTCAGCTCACTTTATAGACATTAAGTTATAACACAAAGTTATAAGCTTTCGCCGAAAAATGAAGGCTTGTTTTATGCATACATAAAAATTGATAGCATGTAGAAATTCCATTACATTTCATAAACAAAGTGTCCCCAGAGTGCTTTTCTGGATGCTTCAGCGAGGAGCGCACAAATGATTTCATAATTGTCAATGCCAAAATTTTGAAATGTCGACTTATGTGTAGAGTTGTATAACTGAATGCAAGCGTTTGCTTGGGCTACTAACTTTTATTATGGTTTATATCATTTTATTTGTTTTGTTTTGCACTTATCTTTAACGGTTGACATTCTCAGTCATACCTCCAGTGGATGAGAAGGTAAACATGCTTAAGTGGAAGGTTCTGAACTACAAACTAGAGTGGTAAACATGCATATTATATATAAAAACGTGAGCATCGGTAATTTCCTCCAAAATCACACGTTGCACTGTCGTCATCATTTTGTCCACTATAGCAAACAAAGTTTACCTTACATTTTCCGCCCGTGTTGTTTAACATATTACATATTACAGCATTTTTAAAACAGTTCGTGACTGGGGTCAGACCAAGATAACCGTTTATAACAAAAATCGCTGCAAAAGTGATAAAAATGAAGCTATTCTGGGTTGATCTTCATCATTTACGCTCAGAACCTTATATTAGAAAGCTAAGGATGTAAAAAAACAAAACAAACAGTTGAATAGCCAAAATAACACACAAAAAAGATAAAATAGTCGAAGGCCAGCTGTGGGGACATCACAATAAAGCAACCAATTACATCACAATTAATTATGTCATAATGAAATTATCACAATTCGGAAGACTTATCCTTGGTACCTCATTTATAAAATATATAAAAATAAATACCTGGATATCAATGCATGTTAAGTTATGTTTTAAAATATCAAAATAAAATGAATTTGCGATATAGACAATATTCAAATTTAACTATTATGTGGAATGTCACTTACCAATTGAAGGTTCTGTAAGTAGAAGTTTCAGCTGAATATTTGGTTATTAATACCTGATTAATTTAATCACCAATAATATAAAGATTACAATTAAACCTAAGTGTATTGTTGTATGAATTGAAGTATGTAGGGAAACAATGTATAGTCTGATATATCATTTCGTGGATTTAGCAACAAAAATGCCTGTACGTTTCTGAAATTTGGATTAAGTACAAGGCATTTACACAAACTGATAACGTATACTTACATGACTTAAGTGTACATCTATCTATTTGTTTTGGTTTTCATTAATCTCCTATTATTGATCTTCATGTAAATACTGATGAGAAGCTCAAGTGAAAGGTTCTTAACTCAAATATTGTCATTCAAATCTGAACATGCTTAGCTGATATATCACAAATGTGTGTCTATAGAATCTTTTAAGTTCGGAACAGTTAAATAAAATTAGAAATGTATAATGATATTTTTTTTATTGAAGCTGTAACATTAATAATTAAAGAACCAAATAATCTAAAGGTGATACAATTATTCAAGCGTTTTAAAGACAAAATGTTAATCATAAAGGCGCTTTAAATGTTAAAATCACGTAAACGTTTGACATTTCATAAATTCATCAAATATAATTAAAGCATTTGAAGGACGCAGACTGTTTATGATTACAAAATGGCGCAAAGTTGTTTTTACTCTGTTGTAATATTACAATACATCAACTGTTCGTGTTTTCTTAATATAAATGATAATTGTATTCAAGGGAAATAAGCATACCAGAAGAGGAGGAGAAACTTGGTAACTTGAACGTTATTTAATCTCTATATATAACTAGTTTTGCTAGTTTTATTTTGTATGAAAATATGTAAACAAAATATGAATTGTAACCAGAGTTCATGTCTGGTTTTCATTTAAACTTTCTCTCGTTTTTTTCAAATACCATGTTCCATGTCTTTTGACCTCATATAGAGTCCTTATAATAGAAGAAATTTACTTTAAAGTGTCAACACATACTATAGACAAACCATAGGCATAAAATCAAATCAAATAATTTTATTGGTGTAAATTCCTATACAGAAATGATACCAGCCGACATTTACAAAATACAAATACAAATACAAAAATGAACAAACAAACAGACAAAAACAAAAAAACCAAACCAAACATATTTTCTCAATGATAAGAGATACATATTTTATATTTACATTACGTGGAGGTGTTATTCATACAAAATTATTAATTCAAGCCATTAACAATTAGCATTAATACTATAAAAGTTCTTAACAACATTATTTTTGCTTTAAATGAATGTTCAAATCATACATATCGCTTATTCCAGCTACACTTACAGTACTAATGTCTGTATCATTACTTTTCAGAATGAAACTAAACTTATCTTGTTCACACATATTAGCAAAAGATGGAACTATATCACTTAAATTACAAAAGAGTACATTTCTATTAATTTCTAGCGCTTTACATTGAATGAGGCATATGTACAATATTATACATGCATTATACTGCCTGGTACAAACTATAGTTTTATAGTATTGAAGAGGTTGCTGATGCCTGAGGCAATCTCAAAATGTCGAAAAGAATATCAATCCTACCAAAACCACATAATACCTACAGATTGAGAAATAAAATCCCACCAAAAGTCGATTAGTATAATAATGATAAACTATTCTACATGTTGATGACAGTTTATGAATGTTGTAGGACATTCAATTCTAGTGCTTGTTTCAAAACTTAAATGTAAACTCTTACTCGTGATTTTCGTGATCAAATCAAAATAATGATCGCTAAAGTCGCTAAATTTCATCTCCAAAATCGATTATCAAAGGTACCAGGCTTATAATTTACAATTTACTATATTGCATTGCGATCAACATGTTATTTTTTTTTACTAAAACTTTAGCATTTTTTTCATGTATCAACTGTTTTTGTTCAAACTGATCAAATTTATAGTTAAAACTCGAGCCGATTACATTTAATTGAGAATCTTTGAAAGCTAAAAATTTAGCCTTGAGTTTTGAATGTAAGATTTCAGAAGGCTAAAAATTTAGTTTATTGTATAAATTTAAAAGTACAATATGACTTAGAACAGGGAAATGCTAAAATATTAGTATGTATATTATTTATTTTCTTTTGTTATTGCAGGAAGAATTTGAAGGTAGCTGAGAATTGTCTTTTTTTTTCTAAGAAAAATTGAATTAAGCTGTAGTATTTAAAAGTTTGATGCAATTTCTCTAAACAAAAGAAATTCATTAGATTTCAGGCAAAAAACATAGAATTTTAGCCAATTTGCAAAGATTCAAAACAATCCATTTTGAGAACGAATATTGCAGAGTATCAAAATTTATTGCAGTCCGTTTTGTGTAAATCAGCCCATCTAACTAAATTAAATATTGATCTTACAAAATTCAAGCTTATTAGGTAGTTTGATTTATTGCTGTGAAATGAAAGAATTTAATTTTACAATATGTAAAAAAAAAATTATTATATAAAAATTCAGATAGGCATCTTTAATTTTTTTTATAACTTTTTCAAATCAACTTGGATTTTCATCAAACTATGCAGATATCTTAGATATATATCAAGCTTACTGAATCCCATTTCATTAAGTTTTTTGTTGTATTGCTGTAAAATTTAAGAATTAAAGTAATTTTGGTAAAAAAAAGCTAGGATTTGCAATTCGGACAAAATAGAGATAGTACACTTTAATTTTTTTAATAACTTTTTCAAATCAACTTGAATTTTCATCAAACTATGCAGCTATCTTACATATATATCAAGCTTACTGAATCCTATTTCATTTAGTTTTTTATTGTATTGCTGTAAAATTTAAGAATTAAAGTAATCTTGGTATAAAAAGCTAGGATTTGCAATTCGGACAAAATAGAGATAGTACACTTTAATTTTTTTAATAACTTTTTCAAATCAACTTGGATTGTCATCAAACTATGCAGCTATCTTACATATATATCAAGCTTACTGAATTCGATTTCATTCAGTTTTTTGTTGTATTGCTGTAAAATTTAAGAATTAAAGTAATCTTGGTATAAAAAGCTAGGATTTGCAATTCGGACAAAATAGAGATAGTACACTTTAATTTTTTTAATAACTTTTTCAAATCAACTTGGATTTGCATCAAACTATGCAGCTATCTTACATATATATCAAGCTTACTGAATCCCAGGTTATTTTGTTTTTCATTGTATTGCTGTCAAATTTAAGAATTAAATTAATCTAGGTCAAAAAAGCTAGGATTTGCAGTTGGAACAAAATAGAGATAGTACACTTTAAGCTTTTTAATAATTTTTTCAAATCAACTTGGATTTTATTAAAACTATATAGCTACCTTGGTGATCTTACTAAATCCCAGGTTGTTATGAAGTTTTAAAATATTTTTTTGTCAAATTTAATGACATGACACTATACATGATTTAATTACATCAGTACACGTGAGTTTTACAGGTAAAAATAAAGCCCTACTTTTCTTAAACTCGTGTATTACTTATCTAGTGAATTAAAAGCCCTGCGATTTAGATTTAACAGGATGTTGCAACTTTGGATAAATGTTATTTAGAATTTAAAACTCTCTGGTAGATGTGATCTTTTTAATAAGTTTGCCCCAAGCAGAAGGTATTGCTTTATAAATCACCACAAATCAGAAGAACTATTTTAATAATTTCTAATGTTTCATTCCTTTTTGATATATTTATATAGTGTATATCAAAAGGAATAAAACATTAAAGGAATTATATTAATATTTTATATATACTTTTTCCCAAATTATGAGAAAAGATATATTTCTAATATCGTAGCTTTTTGACCTAGGTTAATTAAATTCTTAAATTTGACAGAAATACACCAAACAAAATAACAACCTATGATTCAGTAAGATCAATAATATATGCAAAGATATTTGTAGAGTTTGATGAAAATCTAAGTTGATTTGAAAAAGTTATGAAAAAAAGTAAAGTGTACCATCTCTATTTTGTCAAAACTGCAAATCCTAGCTTTTTTTACCTAGATTAAATTAATTCTTAAATATGACAGCAATACAACAAACTTTATAACAACCTGGGATTCAGTAAGAAGAATACATCACCAAGGTAGCTATATAGTTTCAATAAAATCCTAGTTAATTAAAAAATTATATAAAAAAAATTAAAGTGTACTATCTCTATTTTGTTCGAACTGCAAATTCTAGCTTTTTTGACCTAGATTAATTTAATTCTTAAATTTGACAGCAATACAACAAAAAACAAAATGACCTGGGATTAGTAAGCTTAGTATACATTTAAGATAGCTGCATAGTTTGATGAAAATCCAAGTTGATTTGAAAAAGTTATTAAAAAAATTAAAGTGTACTATCTCTATTTTGTCCGAATTGCAAATCCTAGCTTTTTATACCAAGATTACTTTAATTCTTAAATTTTACACCAATACAACAAAAAACTAAATGAAATGGGATTCAGTAAGCTTGATATATATGTAAGATAGCGGCATAGTTTGATGACAATCCAAGTTGATTTGAAAAAGTGATTACAAAAATTAAAGTGTACTATCTCTATTTTGTCTGAATTGCAAATCCTAGCTTTTTATACCAAGATTACTTTAATTCTTAAATTTTACAGCAATACAACAAAAAACTAAATGAAATGGGATTCAGTAAGCTTGATATATATGTAAGATAGCTGCATAGTTTGATGCAAATCCAAGTTGATTTGAAAAAGTGATTAAAAAAATTAAAGTGTACTATCTCTATTTTGTCTGAATTGCAAATCCTAGCTTTTTATACCAAGATTACTTTAATTCTTATATTTTACAGCAATACAACAAAAAACTAAATGAAATGGGATTCAGTAAGCTTGATATATATGTAAGATAGCTGCATAGTTTGATGAAAATTCAAGTTGATTTGAAAAAGTTATAAAAAAAAATTAAAGATGCCTATCTGAATTTTTATATAATAATTTTTTTTTTACATATTGTAAAATTAAATTCTTTCATTTCACAGCAATAAATCAAACTACCTAATAAGCTTGAATTTTGTAAGATCAATATTTAATTTAGTTAGATGGGCTGATTTACACAAGTCAAAACTAAATTTGAAGGTCAAGACTAGTCGAGACAGGTCGAAACTAGTCAAGACAGGTCTAGACAGGTCGAGCCTGGGTCAAGACCATTTCAGACTATAAAAAGATCATCAAGTACTGAATCAGACTAAATAAGTAAAGTCGAGACCTAGTCGAGTACACTTAAGTACAGTTAAGTACAGTCGAGACAATGTCGAGACTAGTCGAGTAAAATGTGTGCTCGATTTTACTGGTCGAGCACAAAAACTGGTCAATTCAGACTCTGAGGAGTTTGTAGTGTAATGAAACATACATCTAATGTAATTATTGATTGATATATCAGTTGATTCATCCAATAGAATATACTATTAAAGCTACGAAAAATATTGCATAAATGTCTGACAATTGTTCTGTTATCTCAGCTAATATTCTTAAACTAAACTGTGGGGATAAAACCTGTATTCCTAGATTTCCGAATTAGGAAGTATCTTTTTTCAAATTTTTCAAAATTAAACCAATTACACATAAAATACATTAACACCAACAAATTGAGAAATACCATACAGTTGATTGCATCTTATTAAAATCTCCTATGCATTGTTACGCAAAGAAAAATGAACACACTGTTAACGTTCAAACTCATAACCTTTATTTAAAGTCTTTTCTATTAGTAGAGTACTATATATGAAACTTTACATATGCTATGAGGGTACCGCCTCGTTGGTGATAGCGCGCGCACCTATAGTGCGAGAAGTAGATGCTTGATCCCGGTCGGATCAAACCTAAGACTTGAAAAGTAAATGTCCGCTTTCTTCTTCTCAAATTTTAGATCGAGAATAATTACTGATGGCTCCGGATTCTCAATAGTATGTTCAGGTAGGACGACATGTCTTATTGCATAAAATTGAGAATGTAAATAGGGAATATGTCAAAGAGACGACAACCCGACCAAAGAGCAGACAACAGACTGATACTTTGTGAACTAGCACGACTGAAATCCTGGCCAACGTGTCAGACTAGTACAAACCCGGGTTCATATGACATTATTGTGTTTTCTCTTGCTATCAAGGAAAAAGTCTTTCTCCAGTTAAAGTTTAAACGAGTGAATTTTTATATGATATATGACGTCCCATTGAATTGATCTACAGTATTCCTCCTTTAAACCAACACAATTATATATAACATATCTGAATGTTACTACATAAGTATACAAACATGTTGCGTTCACAAAATACTTAAAAAATACAACCACTACCCGAGTCTGTGAAAGTAACCTATGATCTACAACATACAACAATTCATAACCATACTCTATCGATGCACTTCTCGATTCTATTACATACGTTCATTAATTTCAAAGCTGAGCAACGCACTGATTCGTGCATTCAAATTAGGCAGTAAATACAAAAAATGTAAACATATACTCTTCTGAATCTGTATAAAACAATACTTACATCCCTACATACTATATTAAATGGATTAAAGAGCCATATAAACGAACGAAAAAGCAGAGGATTTCGACACCATTCAACCTCTTGTTTATGGACATCTTTAATAAACTAAAGCTAATGAACGAATAGTTATGAAGAAGGCTTATGTTCTTTGGTAAAGTAAAAGACAACTTAATTTTTCCCGAAAGCGACATACCAACCGTATATACAAGACAATCCATGCACTTAAATTACACCATAATGAGTATTATGGTATCCCATAATCTAAGATATATCATGAAAATTGATAATATTATAATATAGCATAATGTGTGAATTAAAATTATGCAATCAAATAATTTTGGAAATGCAAAAAACAATGCATCAAAATATTAAAAAATCGAACACATCGTGATAACGATTTTATTGGAATATGTTTTTGTTTCGGTAGACATATCAATCAGTTCTGTCTCATAAGATAAACACCGGCAATGTTTTGTAAAACATTTGATTTGCATTATCTTCTTAACATGGTTTCGTATCTAAAGTTGCAATCAACATGCAACTTCCATAAAACTGTGATTATCCAGCAATGGCAAGCAAGTTTTTAAATTAAGTTGTGCTTGTGTTTTGTGATAACAAAATATTATTTTTTCTTTTATTGAACTTATTAGAAAACAGATAAAAAATGTTTGAAACAACTTTTTTCCGTTGCGTAGAAATACCACAAATTTTGATTTTTTTTTTTACAAAATACAAGACCCATAAAACAAAAACACTATAACCATGATAATATGCTTGTGATTGATTTTAAATCCAACAGCTATGGAGAATTGTTTTGTTGTGTTATGTCAAATATAAATTGTTGTGTATTAAATGGTAGAAATGGTATGAAAAAATGATTTAACCTACATATCAAAACGGGGTTCATCAGTTGTCGATTATTGTGTCGTACCATATGAAAATTTAAATTGTTTCAAGAAATTTGAAGTACTTAGAGCTAGTGAATTAGCTAATGAAGGTGTTTCTATAGGGTCAGTTGAACCCAGATTTATTCCTGATCATTCCATATTATGCTGGGAAATGGAAAGTTATATGTGTGGTAATATTGAAAAGGAAAATATCAATGTAAAAAATCAAAATGTTCAGAAACGTGTTATATATGATGTAAAAAATATTCCGAATAGTTGGTTTGAAGATGAAAATGTGATTAATAGTATAAATTCATGTATTAGAAAAAAGTAATGGTGATCAAGATGATGTAGACAATATATATTGTGAATTTGTTAATATAATGCATAATGAGATGAATTCAAAACTAAATACAAAAACAAAACTTTTGAATAGTTGTAACAATAAAAGAAGACGTTTCAAGAAACCGTGGTGGTCCAATGACTTGACTTCAAAGTGGAATGAGACATGTTCGGCCGAGAACCAGTATCTGCGTTGTACGAACAATAGCAATAAATTTGCATTAAGAACTCTGTATTTGAACAAGAGAAAGAACTTTGATAAACTTGTTCAGCAATCTAAACGCTGGTATTGGCACCAAT